>JACEFZ010004671.1:77500-105813 GCA_014155875.1 Cepaea nemoralis
AGCAGTTGGAAAACATGAAGTGAAGGTTCTTCTTTTCCCCTCTACACACTGGGAAATGGGACGGGGGATAAGTCCTCAATCCACTCACTCCAGACAGTCCTATCCTTAGCTAATCCCATGCAGCTCTACCCATGTCCTCCCCAAATTATCTATTTCTGTTTCTGCCTCTCTTCTCCGATGTGTTTTTAAGTCTTCCTCTATTTCTTTTACCGTCTGGATTCCAAAGGCTTTTCTTATCACGCTATTTTCAGATTTCCACAATGTATGGCCTATCCAGCGCAGTGTCTTTTCCTCAACTCTTGGTTCACTGGAACTTGTCTAGTTTCTCCATGAACTCTATAATAGTGATTCTGTTATACATTTTTAGTCCTTCTATTTTGCACAGATACCAATTAGTGAATGTTTGTAACAGTTTTCGTTGTTCTGCGTCCTTCTGATCCATACAGCGGAAGTGATTTAATATGTGAGTTGAATATTCAAAGTTAAGTGCTAAGTTCAATTTCTGTTGACTTCCACACATTTCCTAGTTCTAGATGGGATCCTCTTGCCTTGTGAATTCTTATTTTGATGTCTTTATCTGTTCCCCCATCTTTATCTACATTGCTACGTAATTAGGCGCATGGTTCCGTCTCTGGAAGAGAGGTTTCACCAAGGAAGATTGGGATATGATTTACTTCTCATTATCTTTCTCATTCCCACGCATTTTTAAACTTTAGAGATTGTTGTTAGTTAGTCCCTTCATGTTGTACGGTTCTGTACGTCTCACCCTTCTAAAATTCATTTTATAAAGTAAGCAGGCCCACAAATCACGTTTTATGTGGACGTCTAGACTTGTTTTAGTATGTGCTATTAAATTTAGCTTCCATTATTACGTATACTGTGTAGGGGTGGGGCGGGAGTTTTAGGTAGGAATTACGAAAGGGGGGAATGACATTCTGATAATATGGTGAAGGGGGTACGGGCCAAATTTTTAGGTAGGCAATACGAATAAAGGGGGGGGGGGGGGATGACGTTCTGAAAATAAGGTTAAGGGGGGCACGGGGATAAAAAGGTTGAGAACCACTGATCTAGTGCTTGTATTAATTTGAGTTGTATGTTCTTTTCTACAGACGAATTTTTGAAAAATATTCTTCTAAAAATCCGCTTCCCAGCTGCCTTTAGTTTCCTATTTCAACCTCTACGAAGTTATGTTCGTGTTTGCTACCGTCTGCTTTGTACTTCGCGTACACTGTCCTTAACATTTTATCGACTATTTTCTACAGGTCATACACGAGCGTTAATTGATTGAAGAAGATCGTGCAGTAGGAATTTTCGCAACGTTAAAAAGAGGCAAGTTTCAAGAGAGGACACAGGTGTGAGACAGAAGCTAATTGAGATCAATTGTTGTCGGTTGTGGCCTCAATCCAGAATGGAAGTGTACTGACCTACTAATTGTCGTCTGGAACAGGACTATCGAATTTGCGCCAGCAATGGCGAAACAATGGTGAAACACGTCAATAAACACGCCTTAAGTTGTGGCCAGTGGCTTTATTATTATTATTATTATTATTATTATTATTATTATTATTAGTAGTAGTAGTAGTAGTAGTAGTAGTAGTAATAGTAGTAGTAGTAGTAGTAGTAGTAGTAGTAGTAGTAGTAGTAGTAGTAGTAGTAGTAGTAGTAGTGGGTCTCTCTCTCTCTCTCTCTCTATATATATATATATATATATATATATATATATATATATATATATATATATATATATATATATATATATATATATATATATATATATATATATATATATATTAGAGGGCTTCAAATGTAAACCTTAAATGTTGTGTTTTTATGTGTGAACACATTCGTGAAAATAACAAAAACGGTCAAAACTCAAGGGTAAGGCGGGGGCATACCATGGGCATTCCCCGCTATCCAAGGAGGTTTCCATAATTGCATAGCCGACACATAGTGCTCTGAGGCTGATCTCACCCGAGGAATCGCCACATCCTGCTCATGGTTTTTTAATTCCTCACTTCCATGTATTGGGCATTTCGTTTTGCCATTGGTCACTCCCAATACACACCAGGGACGGACAGTCTGCGGACGACATCCACTCATCAAGCTTTCGCTTCGGACTTCCACGTGATGGATTCGCTAGCCAAGTGTTCCATTTCGTGTTTTTGAGACGTTTTTCCACATTTGACTTCGCTCATTAAATGAGTATAGATACAGCTTTCATCGTAACCATTTCGCGCGGCTGGAGTGCTTTTCCACATCAAGTACCGCCCACGAGGTAGGCTACATGTGCTGCCGGCTGAGCACACTACCTCCATGTATCAGAGAGCGAGTGGCGGCCAGGCCCTCTCATCTTTGAATCCCTTATATCTCCCTGCTGAGAGCCTTCGAACAGGTATCTGAACTAAGCATGCAGCGTGCTCAGCATCTCACCTCCATTTTGCAGTAGGTGAGTATCGGCCCGGCTCTCACATCCGAGGGTTTTTAGCTTAGAGGCCATATCCCTCAGCTGAGAGCCTTAGAGTATGTGTCCGGCCAAGATTATCTGCCTTCGTTCGCCTGATTTGAACTTTTGATTTCTATCCTCGGTCTACCTGCAGAGCAGCAGGTTGTGTCACTCTAAGTCCTGTCCGACAGATAGTTGTGCTTCCGTCGGCTTAGCTCTTGGGGTCATTGGGACAAGCAAGGTCCCCCTCCCCTCACCCCACACATACACACTGCGGCAAGGTGGAGACACATGGGGGGGGGGGGTTCTTTTATTATATTTTTCTTCTCCAACGTGGCTCTCTGCGGTAGATAGTGCCCGGGCATTTTTGTGAGGTTGTCAAACTATTTAATCTGTTGCTCATTATTGAAATGCATGACTGGCTGAAGTCCAAGCCCTCTTCTAATTTTCCAATTCCTAAATCTGTCTCTCACAGTAACTGCGGCAACTCACATAAGACACCTCATCTCTGTTATGGTTCTGAGCTCGTTTGTTGCATTAAACGTCCAAGTGTGGACATTGGTAGCATAATGTTGGCCAAACCGTAATCCTTACGAGATTTGATTTAGACAGTCATTAGCGTCTGGAGTTGCATTAGCTGTCCCATTACCTGATTTACCTTTACATAACGTGTGTTCATTTCTCTATCCATTCTTCCATTAGTTGCATATCCTTTGCAGGTCGTCGTATTCAACCCCAGTATTATTGGCTGATTGGTAAGTTTATGTTCAGTAGTTTGCCACTGCTTACTAAACGAATCAGTACTCATACCATATTATGAAAACCAGCGCAATGCGGTCTGCTGCCAAAGCTGTGTTTCGAACGCGGTATGCGGGATTACGATTTGCGTTCGAAACCTCTTCGCCGCAGAGAAACAAATTTTTATTTTACCTCTGTGAAAATAAAGTTCGTTCTATTGTTCGTCCCTTTGTTCTTTATTTCTTTCCTTTTGTAATTTCGCAAAACTAATCTCAGTTCAAAATATATATCTTCTCAAGAATACAAGTCAGTTTGCTAATCATACTTCAATCCTATTCCCTGAAAACGATTTCCGTACAATCCCCTAAAACTATTACATCGGATTGCCGTAAGTTCTCGCACATGTGAAACTAATCCTATATTGATTTTGTATCCAGGTAGACTGCTGTGAGAATAGTCTGCTTTCTCTTAGGTTAGATTTCTTTCTTTGTCCCTTTCTTTACTTCTTTTAAACATATATGACTTATTACTTCAAACGTGGTTGAATTTCAATAGTATAACTGGGTTATCTTACATGTTATATTATTGTTCGCAGGTTTCAATGTTCCACCTTGAATGTAACGATTTGCTGTCGCAATCATGATTCAACAATGGTGAGTAACGAACTGCGCAGTATATTTTATGTAACTGGAAAAGTTTTGTTTTCGTGTGTTAACTCTCTGTGTCCTAAACATTAAGTAGAGGATCCTTTTACACGAGTTACGGAGCATTGACCATACGTTGCTATAGTCATTTTACTTTTGTCTGCTCCAATATAAAATTCAATATCTCAGTAACCAACTGAGGGGGAATGATGAGATTTAGCATATAAACTTATCTTTATGTCCACCCAAACAAATTTTTTTTTGTTCTGGAGATTGTACAGCAGATTTCAAAGTTTGTTTATATGCGGTATATAATTTACAGGTCAGAGATGAAGTGCACATTATTAAATGTATTACGTCTTCACACGGAAACATTAGCGTTGAATAATTAATTTTCTCGTAGGACATAGTGGGACATGGGATTGGCCTTATGACAAGAGCCTCGCGTAGTGGAACGTGGCATTACTGTAAAACAAGTGTGTTAGCGAGAAATCACTAGTTTTTCACCAAAACATCAAAGAAATGTCGCCGCTTTCCATGATTTAAGTTGCTTTTGGACCCATAAAAGACATATTTCTTGGGTGGGGGTAAATATAAGACGGCAGGAAAATTTTCATAACGATGCAACAGACAGTTTTCAAAATAATTGATCGTGAATGAAGGCATTCATTTCTGGATAGACTATAGGACCATATTCTTATAGACCAATCGAGGCAATCAGATCTCTGTGTGAGATGTGGCCAGAATCATGCCGGACGCCTTTATTTACCAAGACATTTCTTGGAAGCCATTTTCGACTGGGTCGATTCTAGAGCCCAGGTTAAATTTTAAGAATCCCAAACCGCTTCAGTGGGCGATCGAACCCATAGCAAATGGGCCGATAGGAGAGCGTCTAGCCACTACGCTATGGCGGTCCCCGTCTTAAACAGTCGTTACTTTACAATATAATTGGTGTATAGGCTGAGTGTAAACAATAACATGAACAGATAGCGTTAAAATTTAACATTTAATCAGTTAAGTAATAATTGAACGGATAGCTTAAAATGTAACCATAGTTAAGTAAAAACTTGAACAGATAGTGCTCAGAATTAAACCATATTTATGTAACATAACAGATAAAGTTAAATTTTAAGGAGAGTTAAGTAAATACTTGAACAGATAGTGCTCATAATTAAACCAGATATATGTAATAATCTAAACAGACAGCATTAAAAGTTAATCAGGGTTAAGTAAGAACTTGAACATGTGACTGATTGGCATGTTGCCGTTTTGACATATGATAGTCTGTAAAATGGAGTTATACCTCTCCATAACACAAAGCCTGGGCTGAATTTAGAGACCATGAGTTGCCCATACAACATGATCCCTCTCACGGCTTGTCTAGTAGTTTACTCCAGAGAAAAGGTAGCACTAATACGTCTGGAACAAGACAAGTTGCAGAAGCTGCCGGATCAGCAAAGTAATACTCTAACTATCCGCCTGTCGGAGCTTCCATCCTAGACCAGTTGCCGATCAAGGATTAGGGCCTGCCCTGCCCTGCCATGATGTTTAGTCTTTAGATTGCATTTCCTCGCACTAGGATAAGGCTTGTACCCTCCCAGTTGCACTCCTCCTCTCGAAGCCGTTTGCACAATTTGAACATATAGTGTTCACAATCAAACCAGAGTTATGTAATAATCTGAACAGATAGCGTTAAATTTTAACGAGATTTAAGTAAAAACGTGAACATATAGTGCTCTTAATGATTTTAAAGAGAGTTAAGTAAAAACGTGAACAGATAGTGCTAAACCAGATTTATGTAATAATCCACACAGACAGAGTTACATTTTAACCAGAGTTAAGTAATAATTATCGGTCCTGTGATCATGTTCTTGAATCTACATGGATGCGGTTAAAATTAGTGCGCGGAAATGTCCTGCAGAACACACCAACGAATTAACTTTATTTTCAAAGGGTCACAAATTGGGCACACAATCTTACATTCCGCCATTCCAACTACTCTTTCGTACATCAGTTAACTATTGTGCATGTTACATTCACATAGAATGTCGAGAGTACAGACAATGATTATTGCCATGTTATGATTTATCGCATGACAATTTTCAAAAAGAGACGAGACGACTGTCATGATTTGTCCACATCTAGGGTTGAGTGCCGATGGAATATAAACATGTGGAGCTAGTGGCACACACCAAACATTCGCCAATGCGTGTAAAAGAGTCCTTTATGTTACGTTTCAATAATAACTTGAATAGAAGGTCAACATTTAACACAACGATAAGTATGAACTGCGGCGCTTGCCAAACCCGGCATCGTACCAACGGCTTGGAGCGGAAGAGCACAATTGGGAGGGCACACGCCTTTCCCTTGTGCGAGGAAAGGCAGCATATGGACTACATGTCATGACAGGGCAGACTAATCCCTAAGCCTTCGTCGGCAACTGGTTTAGGAATGAAGCTCCGACATGGTAATAAATAGAGCACTGCTTCGCTGATCCGGTTGCTTCTGTGGATTGACTTGTTCCAGATGTATTGGTGTTACCTTTCCTCTGGAGTAAACTAGGCTGGCCGAGAGAGGGATCATGCTGCATGGGCAACACATGATCTCTATTGTCTGTCAAGACAGTAAGTTGCCAGTCAAGTAAGAATTTATCACTGAAAGCTTTAAATTTAACCAGCGCTAAGAATAGCATGAGCCGATAGCGTTAATATTTAACCACATTGTCTGGAATAGAAGGGATAAAGTTATTGTGTCTTGAAGACGTGCACCTAATCAGTCTTATTTCCTGCTGATTACTTAGTTGCATTTCCTTTACCGAACGTCGCAGTCAATCCCAGCTGTTTGTAATTCTCTAGGCAAGTTTATGTTCAACGATTTGACGTTGCTTTCTGAACGACCGGCACTCATACCATTGTATGTAAACCAGCCATCGCCCGCAGCTGTTTCGAAAGTGATATGCGGGACTGCGAATCGCGTTCGCTGCACCTTTTCCACAGCGCCGGCTTGTGCTTATTAAAATGTTAATATAGTCCTGTTATCACCATTATAACCACTATTTAGTTTTCAAAAGAGGTTATGGACACAATTAGTAATCCCGCATACAGCATTCGAAATGTAAACTCCTTGAAGCTGACAGTAGTATGTTAGGTGGGTTTGCCATCCTTTTTGGGGATTCAAGAGGGGGAGTTCCCCGAGTATTTCCTTATATAGCTCTATGTGACGTCATAGGACTTTCCCCAAAAACCGACTCCCCTTTGAGAATGGGGAGTCAAAGGGATATCACTCATGAATAAGCAATCAACTGAGTTTATTTTTGCAATATTATATCCCTTTAATAATATCAAAAGCCGACCAGTGGCGAGCGATCAGTGTGTGTGTGCGCACGTACGTGTGTGTGTACGTGTGAGCGTGTGCATTATGGTTCCAGTACTCGTCCTCGGGGATGGGGAGTGGTTGTGGAGTGGGAGTAAGACGGGCGTTCGTTATTAAGGAGGAGGTTTTATGGTCTGTAGAGGATATTAGTGGTTTATACACTATCATCATAGGGTTACAGATCTTGAAATGAAAACCGCAATAATGTAAAGATGATGGTTATTAGTGGTCTGGGTTCGTGTCTGGGGGTTGGTCGAAGGGTAGAGTATGAATAGTGTGTGTAAAGGTTGTGACATGGGTATGGTAGGTGTTTCGTGGTCGGGATGTGTGACAGTGGGATGGTCGAAGGGTAAAACATCAACAGTGCATACGTAAAGGTGGTGATGTAGGTATGGTAGGTACCAATTGTCTGCATGGTTATGAAACGAAGTACACATGTTCCTGCAGTGGGGTACCGTAAGGACGTGGCAGTTTCGAACCCCAATATCGTGTTTGAGGAGTGATGTTTCTAAGGTAAGACAATTCGTGACCGGTCTATTTTAAATTAATGGTTTGTTTTAAATTAAAGATGGTTGGGAAAGCGACCGGTCGGTCGGTCAGTCGATTGGTCTGTTGGTTAAAAATTGTTTAGGTATATCAAAACTTAAAAAGTTTTAAAAGTCAGAAAGTTAAAGTTAAAGAAGTAACAAGTTTTTTTTTTTTTTTTTTTTTATAATGTAAGATTTTAAAAAGTTAAGAAAATTCAAATATGTTTAATAAGCTAGAATTTCTAAAAAGTCAGAAAGTTAATGTTAAACAGTAACAAGATTTTAAAAAGTTTTAAAATTGTAAGATTTTTAAAAGCTTAAACAATTTTAAAAATTGTAACAAAGTTAAAAAGTTTTATGAAATCCGAAAGTTAAGTTTAACAAAGTAACACGTTTAAAAGGTATAAAAGCTATAAGAGTTTAAAAAGTTTTTAAAAATTAACAATCTTTTAAAATTTTACAAGTGTTTAAAAGTCCGAAAGTTAAAGCTAATGATGTTTAAATGTTTAGAAGGGTTAAAGAATTTCAGATGTTAAATAAAGTTTGTTTCTTTTTATGTCAAAAATTTCCAAAAAAATTGTAAAAAGTTTTCAAAAAATAAATAACATTCAGAACGTTAAAGTTAAAGAAGAAATAAGTTTAAAACGTTTTAGGTATAACACATTCCGGCATTTAATGTTAAAGAAGTAATAAGTGTGAAAATTTCAAAAATTGAAATAGTAAAAAAAAGAAGAAATTCAAAATTCAAAAAGTGAAGTGTTTTAAAATTAAAATTAAAAATTTTTTAAAAAGTTTCAATTTAAAAATAGTTAAAAAGTTAAATTTAAAAGAAAAAACTTAAAAATTCAATAATTTAAAAAGTTTAAAACGTTTAAAGATTCAAAAAGGCAAATGTGAAAAAGGCAAAATGTGACTGGGTTATAACTCGTCCCCGTACGTTGTGCTATGAAGTCGACAGGTTTCACCTCCAATGCTTTCAGGTCAGATCGGTTGTATACACCAGATATGTGTCTAGTCATCAGACTGACATAATTAAACCACGGATACTATTTCATACTATCCCGTTATGGGCGTCAGAGAACCCGAATTGAATGTCACAAATGAATTAATGTGTTCAGCGGTCACCAGACCGACCACTGTCCTTGCATTTTGATTTTAGGGTTATATCCATCCCCCCAAAAAATATATTCACTACCTGTTATTACAAACCTGAGGTTTTCGTCAGCTCAACGAGGCTGCAATGCTAAGAGCGCAATCATTGGGATTGCTTCTTGGTCATTGCTGAATATATTTTAGACCATCTCTAAGCAAACTGTAAATATTATGTAGTACTAACGATACTATATCACTCAAATTGCTTCCATTAATACCTTCTAATTTTCTGAAATATCAGGCTATAAGGGAGCTGGAGACTTTTCATCCGCGTGACCTCTATGGCGTCGATGAATAAGTTACATAACATGCTGAAGATTAAATGTTTAATTGGTATCTGACATCTCTGGTTTTCTGCTGACTTTATAACTTTTTGTATGTGAACGATCTGAGCAGAAAGCTATTGGAAGCATCGGAGATGTTGTGTCTAAGACGAATATCGCGAATTTCTTGGACTGCCATTATCGAACATACCACTTGAGCAAATCATCAAGATATTTTATTTATCGTTCCCTCAATCTTACTAGCTGTCACCAAGATCTCCAATTTATTTCTTCTCATAAGCGTCATTTTTCGCTAAGCAGTCTTCTACAATTTCAGGTATTTTTCTGTATGCCCATGGTATTCTTTGTATTTTCCTCTTAAACCACATATCTACTGCCATTAGATGTTTCTCGCCTTGTCTGGTCATTGGCCACGTTTCACATCCAGTCAAAAGTACAGGTTCTATGTAATACTTCATTCAAAAAATAAAACATGTTATCCAAATTATTAAAAATGTTGGCCAAATATAGAAATACCTCGGCACAACTTTTAATAAAATATGAAATTTTTTTAGCCAAACTTATAAAACTGTTGGCCAAAATAAGAAATATCTCAACCAAACGTACAAAAAGTCGGTAAAATGTTAGCCAAGCTAATAAAAGTATTGACCAAAATCAAGAAATATATCAACCAAATTTATAAATATATCGACCAAGTAGGAAAACATTTTAGCCAAACTAATAAAATGTTGACCAAAATAGGAAGTATCTGAACCAAACTTATAAATATATCAACCAAGCAGGAAAAATGCTAACCAAACTAATAAAAATGTTCTGCAAAATAAGAAAAGGGTCGACCAAACTTATAAAAAAGTAGGAAAATATGTTAACCAAAGTAATAAAAATGTTGGCCAAATAGAAAAATATGTCGACCAAACTTATAAGCATATCGGCCGAAATAAGAAAATATATTAGCCAAATTAGGAAATATTTCTACCAAATTTATAAATATCTAACCATACCTGTAAATGGTAGGGTAAATATGTCTGCCAAATGGGGAATAAAATATTAGCCAAATATAGAAAGATTTCAACCAAACTTATAAATATCTCAACCAAACTTATTTTACAAAAGTAGGAAAACTTGGTAACCAGATCAGGAAACATGGTGGATATATTAAGAAATATATCAACCAAGCGTATAAAAAGTAGAAAAATTTGTTAGCTAAATAGGAAACGATGATGGTCATACTAAGAAATATGTATGGCAAAGTAAGAGCAATGTTTACAAATCTGGAAAAATTGAGGGCCTAATTAGACAATATGTTAGCCAAATTAATAAAAAAAATGATGACCAAAAGGAGAAAGCTTTTAGCCAAATTAGGAAAAATAATGCCCAAACTAAGAAATATGTATGGAAAAGTATGAAAACAGTTGGTTAAAATAAGAAATATATTAACGAAACGAAGAAAATTATAAGCAAAAGTGAGAAAACTGTCGACGAAAGTAGGAAATTTTGTTAGCTAAATAGGAAAAGTACTGGGTAAATCTCGCACCTCTCTTAATAGGCTGATATTGACCTACTTCATTATCGGGGACGATCTATATAACACAATCCAGTTTTGCCTTTTTCCCATTTCAATTTTTGAATCTTTAACCATTTTAAAGTTGTTAAATATTTGAAATGTTAACTTTTGAAAATTTTAACTTTTTAACTGTTTATAAATTTAAAATTTTTGAAAATTTAGCATTTGAAATTTTCAAAACTTTTAAAATATTTTTTGAATTTTTAAATTGTTTACACTTATTGCTTCGTTAACTTTAACTTTCTGAATGTTGTATAACTTCCTAAAATTTTTGAAAGTCAACAAAATTTTAAACTTTTAAGACTTTTTAAATCTTCAAATTTTTATGCATTTTTAAACTTGTTACTTCTTTAACTTCAAATTTCTGACTTTTCAAAAAAAAAAATGTTTAACATCTTTTAGATTGTTTAAATTTTGTAAATCTTTTAAACATTTTAACTTTTTAAACATTTTAACATTTTAACTTTTTAAACTTATTACTTCTTAAACTTTAACGTTCTTAGTACTTCTTAACTTTCTAAAATGTTTGAAATGGTTGAAATTTTACACTTTAAAAAAAATCTTACTCTTGTTTAACCTTTTTAAACGTATTACCTCTTTAACTTTTTAAAACGTTTACAATTTTAAAATGTTAAAAACTTGTTAAAATCTTAAAATATTTAAACTGTTTAACCTTGTTACCTCTTTAACTTTAACCTTATGACGTTTTAAAGCTTTATAACTTTTTTTAAATTCTTAAATTTTGTAAAAACGTGCTAAAATCTAAAATTGTAAAATATCTGTTCAAAATTTGTACTTCCTTTTCTTTAACTTTCTGATTGTTTAAAACTTAAAAAAATTTTTTTTAACATTTTTAAATTTGTTAAACCCAATGACCGATCGACTGACTGACCGACCGGTCGTTGTCCCAACCATCTTTAAATTTTGAAGCCTTAATTTTAAATAGACCTGTCCTGAATAGTCGGCCTTTAGAAACACCATTCCTCCACCCCGACATTGGGATTCGAACCTGTCACCTCCACACGGCACCTCACTGCAACAACAAGTGTATTTCCTTTCATAACCATCCAGAGAGTGGGTACCTACCATACCAACATCACCACCTTTACACATACACACTGTTTGTACTCTACCCTTTGACCACCTCACAGTCACACATCCCGACAACGATGCACCTACCATACCCATGTCACCACCTTTACACACACTCTTGATATCCTATCCCTAGCCCACCCCCCCCCCCCCCCCAGTTACACATCCCGACCACTAATAACCATCATTTTTATTTTATTGTGGTTTTCATTTGAAGGTCTATAGCCCTGTGATGATAGTGTATAAGCCGATAATTTCCTCTACAGACCATATAACCGCCTCCTTAACAACGAAAGCCCGTCTTACACCCACTCCACAACCCTTCCTTAATACACACGCTCACACGCACACGCATGCACACACCGATCACCCACCGCCGGTCGGCTTTTGATGTTATTAAAGGGATATAATATTGCAAAAAAAACAACAACCAGTTAATTGGTTATTAATGAGTTATATCCATGTGACTGCCAATTCTCAATGGGGATTCGGTTTTGGGAGGAGTCCTATGACGTCACATAGCGATATATAAGGAAAATACTCGGGGAACTACCTCTCTTGAATCCCCAAAAAGTGTAGCAAACCCCCTTACGTACAACTGCTGACAACCTGAGCTCTAGTACTTGAGACCCGAGAGCTAAATCGCAGTTTTTCAGAGGACTCATCAACCAACCCATCAATCAACTAACAATAACCATTCAACCAACTAATCAACCGAACCAGCAAAGCAACCAACCAAATAACCAATCAACTAATCAATCAACAAATTATATAACCGACCAATGAAATGACCAATAAAATAAACAGTCAAATAACCAACCAAATAGCAATTCAAATAACCAATCAAATAAATAATCAAATAACCAATCAATTAACCAATCAAATAGACAAACAAAAACCAATAAATAACCAATCAAGCAACCAACCACTTAACAAACCAATTAACCAACCAATCAAATAACCAGATCAAATAACCAGTCAAATAACCAATCAAATAACCAGTAAAATAATTAATCAAATAATTAATCATAAAACCGATAAGCAACCAATAAACTACCATCCCATCAATCAACCAATCTAGCCTCCAACCAACGACAGCTACCAGTTGAACTCCCTAGCGATGGAGAGCGACTCACAACAACAATTCAGGAACACAACCCATGGCACCGAAATATCCCCTGCTGTGGAGTCTGAAAAAAAACCCAAATATTGCCTGTCCTTGCAGAACGTTGCGATCAACCCCAGGTTTATTTTCTATGCAATTTTACGTTCAGTAGTTTGTCATTGCTTTCTGAACGAGAAGACGACGTTCAAGTCAAACTTAATGCCAGTGTAGTGGTAGAACAGCCTTCCTCGTCACAGGCGCACCGGAAGTTTAAGAGCTCTTATATAGGGTGTATTTTTAATGACTGTGCAGTGTTTGAAAATATTTCCGGTCCAAGTTTTGAATTTACCCTCTGTAAAGTTCATGCAACGTAATAGGTAAATACAAAACTTCTTCTTCTTCTTCTTCTTCTTCTTCTTCTTCTTCTTCTTCTTCTTCTTCTTCTTCTTCTTCTTCTTCTTCTTCTTCTTCTTCTTCTTCTTCTTCTTCCTCTTCCTCTTCTTCTTCTTCTTCTTCTTCTTCTTCTTCTTCTTCTTCTTCTTCTTCTTCTTCTTCTTCTTCTTCTTCTTCTTCTTCTTCTTCTTCTTCTTCTTCTTCTTCTTCTTCTTCTTCTTCTTCTTCTTCTTCTTCTACTTCTTCTTCTTCTTCTTCAGCATTCCGAGCCATTGAGGTTCTTTGCTGCAGATACAAGCCGTCTCCATTCTTCTCTCTGGTGGACCTTCTCTAGCTAGTCGTTGATTCCAAGTGCTTGTAGATCTGTATGTATACTATCTCTCCGCCGTCTTCTTGGTCTACGTCAGGGTCTGCGGTAATTAAATACAAAACTTGGACCGGCAATATTTTCACACACTGCACAGTCATTAAAGATATACTACTACTACTACTACTATTACTACTACTACTACTACTACTACTACTACTACTACTACTACTACTACTACTACTACTACTACTACTACTACTATTACTACTACTACTACTACTACTACTACTTTTTTTGTTCGCTTATCCTTTACAGGATATCGCTGTCAACATCAGCATCTTTCAGCAGATAGTTGATTTCTTGGTAACATTACGCTCAGTAGTTTGCCATTGCTTTCTGAGCGATCGGCTCACATACCCCGTAAGTAACCAACGCGGCGAGAACCGCTACCGATTCTCTCGCAGGTTACGTTCCTCGCGTGGATATACGGGATTACAGAGAAAGACGTTAACACCTAGACCAGGGAGACCGGCATATACACACTACAATTAGAACAATTGTATAATAAATAACACGTTAGTAATATTTGTGTATACACACTACAACTTTATAATAAATAGCAACACATTATTCATATTTGTATATACATACTACTACGTGCAACAGAGTATATACATACTACAACTTTATAACAAACAGCAACTCTCTAGTCATATTTGTGAATACAGACCACAAGACGCATTCCTAAACCCACATAAACTGCCATTATATTTGAATTAATAACACGCAAACAAAAATGCCTACTTACCTTTTGTTTTCTACCCATCTTTGCCTGGATATTGTTTCCTGTACACAAGAAATACTGTTATTTCACACGAAAGTTTTCCACTGGTTGAGCGTAATGTAAAGTTCCATGAAGTGATGAGTGATTCTGGTGTGGTGTCTTGTTAACTCGACTTCTGGGTGGTTGCAGGTAACATTTCCAACATTATACCGTGTAATTCCTTCTTATTAACGTAAGTAGCATTATGAAATATAAACATGAATCCAACAACTTCAAAATGTAAGATAGTGTCAAGTTCTTAAAGATCACCAACACAGAAACACACCTGGATCATTTTTACCTGTAGTGCTCTGGTTATGCCCAGAAGTAGGCGAGGTATGGCGTGGTGTCTTTCTTTATCTTGTCTGTCTGAGAGCCAGGAGTAACTCCGCCGCGCGGAGACTGTCTCTGTGTCCCTGATTGTCAACGTGCACGTGCGTGAGGGAGTGTGTTGAGGGATTCAGTGTGGTGGTGTGAGCGAGTGAGGGATTGAGTGAATGGGGTGATTGACAGGGACCGAACGAAGAGATAGACTTTCAGAAACCGTTTCTGGTAGCGGTTGCTGATGGTGAAATTGTGTCATTTTTCAGGAATTATTTTGCTACTGCTTTATTCCAGTGCAAGTTTGGGTAGTAGCCACATTATTAACTGCGTTTATTCTATGATTAAAGACAGCATTTCACAAGGTGGAGAATGTTTTCTGCAATTTATCTTTGGAAAACGAAGTGAAGAAAAGAGTTCTTAAGAAATATAGTAAGCCAATCCTGATTAATGGAAGCAAATCATGAAAATTAGCAGACTAGTGAAAAATCTCGGCAGGGGTTCTGGAAGAATGTAAAAACTGAGAGAGAAGACAAGGAGAATTTTCAAGGAAAGACAAGGAAAATTAGCAGTGGGAACGATTAATAGTATTGTCTACGCTGGCTGTTGAACGAGGGGACGGAGCGCTTATGGGAATGCCCTGAGTGCAATGGTTGCGGTTCTTAGCTCAACTCAACTCAGCTAGTGAAAAATTATATGGAAACTGTGGAGAAGTGGTTTTATATAAGAAAGATGAAAATACCGTGGGTAAATACGAAGAGCAATAAAGATATATTGAAAGAAATTAACTTACAAAGGGAACTGGTTACTCGCATTAAAAAAAAAGTCCACATTCTTTGGGCCCGTCAAGAGTGTGGGGGAAAGCTGAAATATGTCGTCACAACGGGAAGATTGGAAGGGAAAGAAAGGCAGAAGGAGATCAAGAGAAAAGATGTTGTACAGTTTGACATCGTGATATGGAGAGACATAAGCATCAAAAATGATTGGCAGCACAAGAGACGCGTTTGTATGATTATACCATGTGATCAAGCCATCTCTATCTCTTTGATTTTCTATGTGTCCATGTTATGTCTGCATTTCTCTCGGTAACCTCATTTCTACAGCTATTAGATGTTTCTAGGCGTCTCTGCTTATTGTCCAAGTTTGACATGCATACAACAGTATATAACACTGTAGCATTCTTTGTGACAATGAAATTTACTTCTTATTGGTGATTATGCTTTCCATATTATATTTTTTATATCTGTCTGTCTGTCTGTCTGTCTGTCTGCCAGCCTGCCTGCCTGCCTGCCTGCCTGCCTGCCTGCCTGCCTGCCTGCCTGCCTGTCTGTCTGTCTGTCTGTCTGTCTGTCTGTCTGTCTGTCTTTCTGTCTGTCTGTCTGTCTGTCTGTCTGTCTGTCTGTCTGTCTGTTTCACTCACTCATTAATTCACTCACTCACACATGCACTCACCCATACTCTTTTCGTAACGCATAATCGTCTTGACCATTGTATATATCAGTAATCAAGCGCTGTTTTCCAACAGGGTAGTCTGCCCGACTGCCACACTCTAGTGAAGATCGATCAAGGACAGACACGGAACAAGAGACAGAGAATGGGCCGGTGGCACTCACACTGCTTCCAGTCCGTGCATGCCGTGGCAACAACACGGAAAGCAAGCAGGGATAAGGTTTTCCCAGTTCTGCTATTGACGTAGACATTGTTAGACCGTATCGACTCAAGTCTACAACGATACGGCTGAGGGAACAGGCTGAAATATTTTTGCAGGCGAAAGCGGCGTTTGGTCTTTCATGTTGTTTGTATGTCTGGGAGTATAATTCTTGTATGGCTCTTATCGAACCTTCGAAACTATAGCAGGAACAACAAAGAGAATAACCTAGCGAGGGTAGTGGAATCATAAAGCATTAGGTATTGATCAGCGTCTACGCAGCGAGGATGAAAATGGTTATAAGGATGTAGTTACTAGAAATAAATACTAGTAAGTAAAGGAAAATGCAATATTGGACCAGTTTTGCTGTATAGCAGTGAATCTTGGAGTGTAAATGAACGAATTAGGAAGAAATTAGAAACGACATAGATGTGGTTCCTGAGACGAATGTTGCGAATTCCTTGAACTGTCAGAGTAACTAACAACGATTGCCTGAAACAGGCTAATCAAACTAGAACATTATATACAACAATAAGAAAGAGACACACAGCTTTCTTCGGTCATGTGATGAGAATAGAGTCATTGGATAACATCGTGACAACTGGAAAAATCGAGCGGAGGAGAGGCAGACGCAGACCAAGAGAAATGATGCTGGGTGGACTGAGACAGTCAATCAATCAATCATGTGCCATGCCGGGAAGCGTGGGCGGTCATGACTCGCCATTTCACTTGATCACCAGTGTCGTTGATCAGCTCAGTGTTCCTGTCTCGTCCATGCCATGTGGCCAAGCCATCCAGGTATTTTCCTCTCGGTCTTCCTCTTGGTCTGTTCCCCTCGATCTTGCCAGTTGTCACTAAGTTCTCCAATCCATTTCTTCTCATAACATGTCCAAAAAATTTTGACTGTCTACGTCTAATTTCTCTAATCAGTTTACGATGTTCATTTGTCTCCTGTAGTACTTGGTCATTGGTTTTTCTGTCTGTCCATGGTATTCTTTGCATTTTCCTCAGAAACCACATTTCTGCAGCCATCAGATGCTTTTCAGCTTGACTGCTCATTGTCCAAGTTTCACATCCACACAAAAGAACAGGCTCTATGTATCCCCTCAACACTCTTTTTCTCGTTTCAATTGACATCTTCTTATTGGTCAGAATGTTTTTCATCTTGCTAAAGGCTACTTTCGCCATGGCGATTCTTGTTCTAATCTCTTCAAGGCATCTCCCATCAGATGTTATAACTGTTCCAAGATAATTGTACCGATTCACTTGTTGAAGAATATTTCCATTCACTTGTATATTACATTGTGGCACTTCTTCCTTCCTACTGACGACCATAACCTGAGTCTTTTTACAATTTAATTCTAACCCCAGTTGCTCACTGTGTACAACAACCGCATCTACTAATTGTTGCAGGTCCTGCTCATTGTCTGCAATTAATGCTGTATCATCTGCATATCTAATGTTATTGATGTTTCGTCCTCCAATGCTGATTCCATTTATATCCTCTACATTTCTGAGACAGTGGCATGGAGGAATATCAGCAGCAGAATTGATCCAGAAAACCAAAGACCGAGATCTATGGAGAGCCATGAACGCCTACGCCAGCTGGCAGGGCACTTGATGATGATGAAGATGAAGTAAAGGCACGCTTTACATGTTGGGTATATGGTGCTTGTACCACAGTTTTATATGAGAATGAGCACCCGGAACGGAATCTAGTTTTTAAAACTGACCTGGCATTCTAGGTCGGACCAACATCAAATGGATACCAGGACATGTTTTGGGAGTAAAGGCGGCCGACGTGCTACTGAAAACATCACCCCTGTGTGCTGATTGTCCTGTAAAAATATGAATCTAGTATCATAAGACCAGTAAAAGGGCCCTTCAATTAAACATGAAATGAATACGCACCAACACCTGGCAATAATGAAAGAAATAAAAACTGTATATAGTGTCAGTTTGGCTGGATGTTTTCTTATCGGTGCTTTTCCGTGTGTAAAGTCAAGTTTTATGTTCATTGCTTGTGATTTGGTTTGAGACGTCGCCATCTCTACTTTATCATACAGTTTTTACTTTTTATTTATTAGGAACGGAGCATAATGGGGCGACCCTTTGCCGTGAAGTTGGATCCACGACTAACCGACTCAACTGATGACATACTGATTGACAACAGACTTAGCAGGTCCACATGGCCGAATGGGTACGAACGCATATTCTTAAACATCCGGTGTGCTGATGCCGAGGTAAATGGTTCAACCCCTATACCGGACAGCTGAACTAAAATGTTGTCCTGTCGTCCTTGATTGGGGACGTTAATTACAAGTACCTCTGAAGTCGGAGTGGGTTTGCCTGATGGCGAGGGGTACTGTTAATAGGGAAAGCTAATCCCCACGCACTTTCTCTCTGTAATCCCGTTTATCACGCAGAGTCTCGTAGCGGAGCGAGAGCTGAGGCGGTTCGACCCCCGCTCGTGACTTGCGGGATACTGAGCCGGCCGCTCAGAAAGCAATGGCAAACTACTGAGCATAATCTTGCCAAGAGATCAACATACAGCTGAAAGATTCTGGTGTTGACAGCTAAGTCCTGTAAAGGATATGCTAAAAAAAAAAAAAAAAACGCAAAATTCAATACATCACTATTATAAATAGTGTGTATGGACTACGCTTGAGTGTAAAGCGAGCGAGAGCAAAAAAAAAAAAGACTTACACACGTATTCATTATTGCGATGGCAATGTTCGGAGCTAACTGTAACATGCAGAAGTCTCCGTGGCCAAGTAGTTACACCGCCTGCCTCGCGCTTCGAAGGTTGTGGGTTCGATTCGTGACTACATCATTTTATTCACGAGTTCAATTTTCGCGGAGACTTATCGGGGTAGTTGATGGAGTTCATGCTCGCATGGCAAGTCTCCTTGCGGAAAGAGACCGAGCCATGTTTAATAAAACACGGTGCAATGAAGTCGATCCTTTTGTAAAAATTATGTGGTCAATTGAAAAGAAGATTTAAGATAGAGAGTAAAGGTAAAACTTTGAGACTTAATAACGATATTGTAAGATCAGAATTTAAAAAAAAATTATTTTAATTCAATAATGATACAGGGTGATTGTGAGAAATAGACATAATGCAATAATTAAATAAAAGTATAGATGAACAATGGGAAATACTAAGGAGCTCCATTCTTCAAACAAACAAAGAACATATTCCCAGAGAGAAACACACATAAACCAGAAAATGGATGACTGAAGAAATCTTGAATTTGATGGAGGGAAAAAGAAAACAAAGTAAAAACCACAAATATAATCATATGAAAAAGGACATAGGTGTTACGCGCGTAAAGGCAAAAGAAAGTTGGCTGAACAGGCAGTGAAGCAACATTGAAATAAATTATATTAAAGATATAACCAGTTTGCATAGATAAGTCAGTGACCTGACTAAAAGAAAATTAAGTGCAAGTACATGGTGTTCGAAATAAAAAAAGTAAGCAAAGGTATTCTCGGCCTTTTGGCTACAAACAAAGCACGGTAATGAGCAGAGATCTGATGACAAGGACTAGAAAAACAAACAAAACGGAAAACCAAACCACTAACCACATGCAAATGGGCCTCGATGGCTCAAATCTAGGATTAACAAGTCCCAAAACAGGAATAGGTACTGCAATAAAGAGATGGGGTGAATACATAGCAGAGTTATATGATGGATAGGGAGTAGAATTAGTAGAAGAAATAACTTAGAAGGTCCATCTAGAAAAGAAAAAAAAAGGTCACTGACGCTGTCAAACGTATGAAGAAAGGGAAAATAGCCAGGAGCAGATGGAATTACGATGTAGTAACTATAAGTACGCCGGTCTCCCTGGTCGAGGAGTTGGCAGCTTTCTCCGTAACTCCGAATACTCTCGTGGTTGACGTGAGCGCACGAGAATTGGAAGCGGTTCGAGTCGCGCCAGTGACTTATGAGAAAGCTCAGAAAGCAATGGCAAACTACTGAGCGTAATCTTGTCAAGAAATCAACAATCGGCTGAAAGATGCTGATGTTGATAGCGATGTCCTGTAAAGGATATGCAAAACATGTTTTATGAAACTTTAAGTACAAAGATTATTTGTTGGAGAAATATTAACTAAAGTGTTGAATGAATTTACAACAGTGGATGTACGTAGTGATGTACTGAAATATTTGTTTACAGCTCTACTTAAACATTTTCCGACGTCTGTGGCTTTAGGGATAGTGAAACGCACAGTTTCATAATTCCCCGACACACCGAGTCGAGGATTCGAAATAAGCCATGGGCGATTTGGAAGCAGACAGGTTTGCGTTGATTTCGATAATACGAGACGTCAGTTGTTCATGAACGCAATGAAAAAATACTGAACTAAATAAGCCAAGTAAATCATAAACAGTCAATAAATGCTGCAGATGATTGCAACGTCCTGTAAAGACATGCAGCTAACTTTAACTCAAAAGACCCGGAGTAATTGAATGCGAGTAATTTCGTACAATCAGCCTCATAAACCATGTCACCTGACCTCTACTCTGAATTATAATGAGAAGAATGAGGAAGAAAATGCAGATGGAAGTTGTTGAAGAATAGTATGGATTTATTTAGGGGAAAGCTTCAAATAATGTAATACACACTTACGAACACTTGAACAGTTATCAACAGAGACATAAAAAGACATAGTTTGTCGTTAGTCGCGGTTCCATCTTTGAGACAAAGGGTCACCCTATAATGAATTGTTCCTGTGCCAATAAATATCACATAAAATGCTCCTTATTGTCCCATGTTGGGTGTCACATGCCATCAGGAGAACCCACTCCGACTTCTGGGGTACTTAATATTTGACTACAGAACGTCGTTTATCGCTTTCTTATAGTTGTATAAAATGTTCTACTCTCATGAGTTTCTCCCAGACAATCGTTGGATTCTTACTCTGGCAGTCCAGGGTTTTCCCAACATTTATCTCAGGAACCACATCTCCATTGCTTCTAAACTCTTTTTAATTTGTTGACTTACGCTCCATAGAGAAAAACTGGTACTATACAACATTTCAGTACTTTCTTTCTGACATTCAGTGATAGTAACTTATTGCATAAGATTATTTTCATTTTCTAAAATGCAACTTTTGTTTGACCTATTCGACTCTTTGTCTTTGTCTTGCAACTTACATCTGATGTTGTAATTGCCATGAGGTACTTATATTTACATTCTAGGTTATTCCTTTCCTTTCGATTGTTATATCACATTAGTTGTTATCTATTTTATTTACATAACATCTTTACCTGCTTTGGACAATATTCACTTTAAATTATTATCCTGTTCACAGGATTATTAATCTGAGCCAGTGATGGATACTAATATAACTTCTCTTTGAGATTAAACGGGGTAGGGGTAATGGTATTATCGAATCGAACTATTTTCGTTTAAGAATCATTGTCTCTGTATTCGTCTTCTTCTCCCTTTTCCTCCTCCTTTCTTCTCCATTAGGTGCATGATCTCCAGCAGACGTTGGTGATCATGCCTCCCTAACCCTACCATCGTATATTATAACGAAGTTCATGTTAGTTTTATTGTTTGTTGCTAATATTTCCACTCTTCCCGCATTCATCTTCTTGTTCTGTGTATACTTCGCTTGCACAGAGCTTTTCCCCCATAAGACATATTTCACTATTTCGTCTCTACAGTTGAATACATGCATTTTGTTTCGATCTTTTCATTATACTATTGATGTATGATCTAGAAACATACGAAGTTTGTTATTAATTAATTTCCCCCTTTTTCTTTCAGTCTGATTTTGTTGTTCTGTTTTAACTGGGGTGTTGTTGTTTGTTTGTTTGTTTGTTTGTTTGGTTTCTGCAGAATATGCGCAACATAACATCCTTCTCGAAAACGTAATCCTCAGTGCATCTAATCTTTTACCGATTTATTATTCAGTACGCAGCACAGATATCAACATTGATGGGAAAGTTTTAAGAATAATAAAGAATATATACTGGAACCAAGTAGCAGCAATTAAAATGGGAAATAAAGAGGGTAGTTACGACCAGATAAAGCTAGTAGTACAACAGGGGTGTGTCTTGTCACCCGATCTTTTCTCCCTATATAGCGAAGTAATAATGAGAGAGATCAAAGAGAAGCCAGGAATACTAATCGGAGGATATAATATAAACAATATACGCTATGCAGATGACACAGTATTGGTGACGGATAGTGCAATAGACCTACAACAATTGTTGGATATTGTAGTATCAGAGAGTGCACAGAAAGGACTCTCCTTGAATATCAAGAAAACAGTAACAATGGTGATATCAAAGAAAATAGGGACACCAAAATGTGACATAGAAATAGAAGGGGAAATTCTCAACCAAGTGGATAATTTTAAATACCTAGGGGCACTTATAACATCGGATGGAAGATGTACAACAGAGATTAAGAGCAGAATAGGGCAGGCAAAAGCCGCATTTCAGAAAATGAAGAGTATCTTATGCAATAAGTCGCTATCAATGAATGTAAGAAAGAGAGTGCTAAAATGCTATATAGAACCAGTTTTGCTGTATGGCAGCGAATCTTGGAATGTAAATGAACAAATTAGGAAGAACTTAGAAGCAACAGAGATGTGGTTTTTAAGACGAATGTTGCGAATTCCTTGGACTGCCAGAGTAACTAACAACAATTGCCTGAAAGAGGCTAATGAAACTAGAACACTATATACAACAATAAGAAAGAGACAAACAGCTTTCTTTGGTCATGTGATGAGAAGTGAGGCATTGGAGAACATCGTGACAACTGGAAAGATCGAGGGGAAGAGAGGCAGAGGCAGACCAAGAGAAATGATGCTGGACGGATTGAGACGGTGGCATGGAGGAATATCATCAGCAGAGTTGATCCAGAACACCAAAGACCGAGATCTGTAGAGAGCCATGAACGCCTACGCCAGCCGGCACGGCACTTGATGATGATGACCCAGCACACACACACACACACACACACACACACACACACACACACACACACACATTTGGATGTACACAAGTGTGTGTGTGGTTGATGGAAATATGCCCTTTTTTAAAAGCAGAATTATTCTTGCTGAAACCAAGTTTCAAAACTCTATAGCGTTAAAGGACCCATAACTCTATTTGTAAAAATGGTTACCAGTTATTATATCCCTTGTTTTAAAAAAAAGTTATTTGCATGTGCTTAACAGAACGTCACAATAAATCCCAACATTTTTTGGTTGTTTGTGATTTAAAAGGCAAGGTTTACATTTCATAGTTTACCATTGCTTTATAAACGAACGATGCTCATATTATTGTTAAAGATCAACACAAGGCGGCCTGCTTCCAAATCAACCGCAGATGATTTCCGACGCGGTATGTGGGATTGCGAATCGCTCTGGCTGGTCCTTCCCCACATATGCCGGCATACCCCTTATGCTTCCTTCCATTGTCGCCTCATGTCCATAACAAGCTCAGTCGTAATGACGGCCAGTGGCGGACTGGTAAGGGGGTCAGCCTATCCGATGGCAAGTGGGTTCCGGGGGACCTTAAAAAAGTGGATCCCTTTAACAGATTCTGTGCCAAAAAAAAAAAAAGAAGCAAGTTTGGACCAAGCAAAACTGGGTGGCTTAAAATGTGAAGTCGGGGTGTGTTACTGTTATGACATAAAAGTTGGTAATATGGTAGCAGGCATGTTGTATTGTAAAACAATGACAACATTTCGGCGAAATAGTAGCTCGCGTCAGTTACGGAAAGTCGCTTTAGATGATTAATCATCCCATGGAAATTAATTAGTTAACCAGTGGACAATGTGTTTAAAATGTGAATGACCTTTCACTCCTGGACACCAGTATGTTTACACACAGTCAGTCTGTCAGTAGGTGGAGATATATGAACGCCTACGTCAGCTTGCAGGGCACTTGATGATGACAGTCAATCACTGACTACAACCTCCAGCATGAGAATGGAGGGGAAGCAGTAACAGCGGCATTCCGCTGGTTAGAGGAGACCGCTGCGGCTCACGTTGTATGCTGCTGCGGCACACGTTGTATTCACTACGGATTCAAAGAGTGTGCTTAGTAAGGTGGAGAAAGGAACGTTTCACGTGGAATGGCTATCCTCATTTCAGAGGTCACTGATTGTGAGAATTGTGGGGATTTTTTGCACTGGCCATGCGGGGGTGCGGGGAGGGGGGGGGGGGTGAACAGGCTGATAGGCTGGCAGGGAGTGCACCGTAATCTCCGTGGTAGATTACCTATGGACAAGGGAGATGTGGTCGTGCGCCTGTAGGACCAGGTGGAGAAGGCGGGGGAACAGATTGAGAACCCGTAAGTGGAAAGAATGAGATTGCGGGGGATCGGCAAGGGTTCTGGAAGAATATCAAAACTAAGAGGGAAGACCGGGAGAACTTTTAATCAGATAGCGGTGGGAACGATCAGTAGTATGACCCTTCGATGGCTCTTGTACGAGTGGACGGAGGATGTATGGGAATATTCTGAGTGCAGTGATGTCAGTTCTTAGCTCAACTCAACTCAACTCAAAAGTCAGTCACTGATGATAGCTAGGCATATATCTAGGACCTAGACTTAAGAGACTGTGCCCAAATTTTCTTGGGGCGTAGTTCTATACGGAATACTATTTGAAACTTGAAACTATACATGAAGCTTGATAGCGAGAATCTGCACCACTGCACTCGGGACATTTCCACACATGCCCGTCTTCTTCTTTAACAGCCAGCGACGAGTTCCCATGCAGATGGCGCCTGTGCCAGTTTGATAGAACATATGCCTCTATTTTCTTCAACGCGTTGAGTGTCTTTGAAACTCTCTGCGCATCATCATTATGTGTCATGCCAATAAGCGGTCATTGTTCCCCATCTCACGAGATCATCAGTTTTGGATTAGGTCTATCTTGTCTCGATTATTCCGTGTGATCATGCCATCCAGGTACTTATCTCCCTGCTTCCCCTTGTTCTTTCAGTTTTGCCAGCTGTCACAAGGGTCTCCAGTGTGTCTTCTCATAACGTATCCAAAAAAATCTCGCCTAATTTCTCGAACCAGAGTACAATTTTCATTTCTTTCTTCTAGGAATTGCTCATTGGTTTTACTTTCTGATCATGGTATTCTGTGCAATTTTCTCAGAAAAAAACAAAAACATGTTCATTGACATCAAATGTTTCTCATCTTGTTTACTTACTGCTCATGTTTCACGTTGTATAGGTTATACTATGCAACGCTCTTTGTTTCCGACTGCAACTGATAGCTTTTTATTGATCAGTATGTTTTCCATCTTGCACAAGCCTACTTTTGACATAACGATTCCTTTTCTAATCTCTACAAGACAGCTTCCATCAGATGTTATAACAATTCCGAGATATGTGTACAGCTTCACTACATTCTGCTCACCGCTCACTGAGTTAAAAATGTTTTATTTCTTACATACCATGCTTGCCCTTGGCACCGCCATAGATCTATGCCAGCTACGGTTAGATTAAACTTTAACCCTACTGGTCTTGGTATCAAGTTGATGAAACATCAAACATAATGAGACCAAATCAAGCAAATGGTAATCCGATCTGCTCCGGCAGAGTATCATATTACAGGGTGGAATCATGCAACTACATAGGTAGCAATGTAGATAAAGATGAGGAGAGAGAGAGAGAGAGAGAGAGAGAGAGAGAGAGAGAGAGAGAGAGAGAGAGAGAGAAAGAAAGAGAGAGAGAGAGAGAGAGAGAGAGAGAGAGAGAGAGAGAGAGAGAGAGAGAGAGAGAGAGAGAGAGAGATTCCAACGAATCAGGAGGTGAGGAAAAGATGATGGCGCTTGATAGAGCACACATTGAGAACGTCTGATCATATTATAACTAATAATTTCTTTCCTCTGGAACACACAGGGCAACAGAAATAGAATTAGATCCAAATACTCACGAATTGGAAAATGGCAACATAAATTATTAATATGAGAAATTAATGAAGGACTGAAGTCCTTGGCTTGATTTGGTTGAGAAATGGTACTCCTTTGCAAGATACAAGGAAGAAGAAGAAGAAGAAGAAGAAGAGGAGAAGAAGAAGAAGAAGAAGAAGAAGAAGAAGAAGAAGAAGAAGAAGAAGAAGAAGAAGAAGAAGAAGAAGAAGAAGAAGAAGAAGAAGAAGAAGAAGAAGAAGAAGAAGAAGAAGAAGAAGAAGAAGAAGAAGAAGAAGAAGAAGAAAAGGAAGAAGAAGAAGTAGAAGAAGAAGAAAAGGAAGAAGAAGAAGTAGAAGAAGAAGAAGAAGAAGAAGAAGAAGAAGAAGAAGAAGAAGAAGAAGAAGAAGAAGAAGAAGAAGAAGAAGAAGAAGAAGAAGAAGAAGAAGAAGAAGAAGAAAAAAAAAACCAACAACAACAACAACAACAACAACAATAACAAGTACAAGAAGAAGGATGAGGAGGAGAAAATGGGGGTGGGTGAATCATCACCACGTACTCTGCCAACTGGCGTAGGCATTCGTACATTTCCACAGAACTTAGTTCTTGGTGTTCCATCCCAGGTCAGCTAGCGCGACTTTGCATGATTTCTTGAGAATATAATGTGCTGATTTCTCTTAGCCCTCGACATATCCCCAAGGGTCATGCCTATTACCTCAGCGTTCGACACCAAGTTCTGACTGTCAGACAAGTTGGTGTCAAGCTCTGCTCAGATGCAGCGTTATTCATGTACCGCAGTGGATACCCAGTCTCCGGTGCTGGTTTGCCACACTGTGGGGGTATTTTCCATCCTCTACTGCATCCAAGGCCAGCTCGGGGGGGGGGGGGGGGGGGGGGGGGGGGGGGGGGGGGGGGGAGAGATGTTTTACGGAGCAGTTCAAAATTCTGCATACCACGTTAGAAACACAACTACGGGTTATTTAGCAGCAGACTGCCTTGCGTTGGTTTTTATAATATGGTATATGTGCCGGTCGTTCAGACAGCAATGACGAAATTTTTTAGCGTAAACTTGCCAAGAAATTACAAACAGCCAAAATGGTGGGGTTGACTGCGACGTCCTGTAAGGGATGTGCAACTAACTTAACTGCTTCCAAGAAAGAAATATCCCATACTCACACACAGACACCCACCCCACCCCCCCCCACCCCCACCCCCACACACACACCCTACCGATTCATTCAGAATCAAAACGCAAACAAAATAAAGAACACCATACAAACGCACGGAAAAGAACCCCTCACATACGAGGGAAAACACCATATGAACTTACGACACGAGTTAGGTCCATAAATAATGTATTTTTGCTGAAAACGCGTGTGAGACGGATGAAAGAAAGTATACCAATCTCAACATAAAACACGTATATAAAGCTATAATAAGGCATTGTTCACATAAGGCAAAAAATAGACCAGTATGTACATTACTCTTTTCAAGGTTATAAACATTTATAATATGTGTATGCTTACCTTACTTTACATATTTCCGATGTAACATTGTGTTTTGTAAAACATTCAAGTACTATATTGGAATACTGAAAATATATTGATGTATAATGTAGTAACAAAAGTAGTTGTTAATATCTGAATGTTTATATGACGGGTATACGTGATGACTAAGCACAAATGGTTAACGAACGGGGAATTACGTCATTCTAGACAGCGACTCAAAACACAGTTGCTGTATTTAACTGCTAATTCACCGACACCAGAACTCTTTGGAAATATTGTTAGGTGCTCATTCTCTCACAAAAGATGTTCAAAAGTAATTAGATGCTGATTTACTAACATCTTGTAGGTTCACTAAATGACTGAACTTAGAGCTGGGGCCCCAAAAATTATTTTAAAAACCCTTTGTAGGGGGAAATTAATATTTTCCTGCTTTAAAATGATATTTATGAGAATGATTATGAATGATGAATGATGATAGATGAATGAGATGAGAAAAGAGGATATTG
>JACEFZ010004672.1:0-12500 GCA_014155875.1 Cepaea nemoralis
TTTTTTTTTTTTTTTTTTTCCCCCCCACACTGACTTCAACAAGCTCTTCAATCAGTTTCTTCGTGTTAGTGATAACCAGTGCGCTGGATGCGAATCCAAAGTGTAATCTGCGCATTTGATAAATCTTTACAGATAGTTTCTTTGTCTCGGTAATTTAAGTTTACACGAATGGGAAATGTTTGCTGAGAGTAGACATCTCAGCAGCTGTGGGTCCAGCAGAAATAGCAACAACAACAACAACAACAACAACAACAACAACAACAACAACAACAACAACAACAACAACAACAACAACAACAACAACAGGAAAATGCATTGCCCAGGACATCTATATTTGAATAAGTTCTACTAATATTTGCTTCGTGTCGATAACGAACAATACATTGAATTAAACAAGAAAGCGCGCTTTACACACAGAAAAATGATTTGAGCAAGCTCTACAAATTGTTTCTTCATGTGGGTAATAAACTGTACATTACAGGACAATGCACTATCGGTTAAAAAAAAAAAAAGACTATACATGACAGGGCAATGGTATTGGCAATTGGTAATAAAATATCCATGACAGGAAAATGTCCTCAGTATGTTTTATTTTTGTTTTTGTTACATATCCTTTACAGGACATCGCTGTCAACACCAGCATCTTTTAGCTGTATGTTGATTTCTTGGCAAGATTACGCTCAGTCGTTTGCCATTGCTTTCTGAGCGGCCGGCTCTCATACCCCGATTCGAACCACTGCTGATTCTAACCGTCATCACGTTACCGACGAGAGTATACGAGATTACGGAGAAAAGTCATAACCTCTAAGCCACGAAGCCGGCATCCTCAGTATGTTACACAAAGAAAATTTACGTGTGGACGTTCAGCTAAGGGTTTATTTGTGTTGGTAAAGACTAGTACATGAGATTAAAATAAAAACAAGACCCTAGAAAGATGTTTAGGAGGTTGCTCTGTAAATATGTTCTTTCTGTCAAGTATAAATGTAATTTATTTTTTGAGCGTTCGCTCGATTTGAACTCATGCATAGTCCAAACAGGTGCTACTACTTATAGTAAACTGGGATGATTTTTGTGTGTGAATGAGATTTCCCTAATTACCAGTGTCCCACATTATCATGCGACTTCAAGGGATGCTTTTTACACTAAAGAGTTATGTCCCCATTTAGAACCGTTTTTCGAAAGAGTGCCGTTTCCATATTACCAGTGTCCCTCGCCATCAGGCGAACCCACTCCGTCTTCACAGGTACTTGTAATTTACGTTCAGAAGTCAAGAACGATAGGTCAACATTTTAGTCCAACTGTCCGGTGTAGAGGTTGAACCCCTTACCTCGGCATCAGCACACCGGATGTGTAAGAACACGTGTTCTTATCCATTCGGCCATGCTAACCTAGAGGTACTTGTAATTTACATCAAGTCAAGGATGAGAAGTCAACATTTTAGTCTAACGACCCAATGTAGTGGTTGAATGCATTACCTTGGCATCAGTACATCAGATGTTTAAGAAAGTGCTCTTATCTATTCGGCCATGCTGATGTATTATAAATGATATAATTCAAGAAATACAATATCTGGTAACCAGATTACTTGCAAGTGATCGGCAGATTCCCGTACGGGATGTATTCCATTACTGGACATATTCCATCACAACAGCGATTAGCTATGTTACTGTATGGGTCAGAAACAGAAGAACAACTAACAGAATTACTAATAAACTACAAACGTTCGTTATTTGGTCCTGTGCAAAAATGTCGGACTGAAATAGTATGACAGAAAAAGAAACACGAAGAACGACATAAAGATCTACTAACAAGCTAACACATTCATTAATTGGTGAAACTAGATAATAGTGAGACTAAAAAGTAGTACAACAGAATCACCAATGTAGAACTCAAGGAGAGAACTAGACATATATCAGCGAGCCAAGAGGTGCGGAAAAGGCGCTGGCACTGGAAGGACACTCACTGAGAAAACCTGAGGATAGTATTCTTCTTCTTTCGTTCGCTTGAAATATGTCTATATCTGCAATGTCGTCTCTTGCATGAATTGAACTGTTTTTTTCAGTTCACACAGTGGTCCATAGAGTTTATCTTCCACTGTCGTCTCTCTAGGCCAGAAGGTTTGCCTAGATATGTTATATTTTGGGCAGTCTTGGAGTATGTGCTCTGCTGTCTGCGACGCCAATCCACATGTGCACATGGCTGTTTCACCAATCTTGAATTTTGTATACATGTGGTTGCGTAATCTATTGTGTCCTGTTCTGAGGCGCAGAATAATGACTTGTTCTGGTCTGTCCATAATGTGGTAGTCATCTTGAGCAGGTTTTGGTGGCTTTCTGACTGATTTGATCATTCTTTTCTTTTGGTGGTATGTAACGGGCACATCAGGCTGTTCCTCTTTGGCTCCTTCCTTAGCCAATTGATCAGCTCTGTCGTTTCCGGGTACTCCACAGTGGGATGGTATCCACTGTATGGTGACTTTATGCTGACTGCTAAGTTCAGAAAGTAGTGTCCTTAGTACTGGCAATTTCCCAGAGAGTACTGATTTTGCATCTGTTAGTAGCACCACAGGTTGAGTACCATTGCTGTTATTTAGTAATTTCTCTGTTGCTATCTTGATTGCCTCAATTTCGGCATCATAGTTATGGCAGTACTTTCCTGTCGGTACTCTGGCTGTGTCCCTAGTATTATTTGGGTATTCTATGTACACTCCCGCTCCTCCATTTCGAACAGCATTTTGTGCTGACCCATCTGTGTAGACTCGGATCCAGAGGTCCTGTGGGTATTCTTCATCAAGGAAGCTGAGAGTGGCTGTTCTGCGCTGCACACTGTTCTGTTCTTCCTTGTCAAATATTCCTCTCACTTTTGTCTGGATTTGTAACGATAGTCTATGCTCATCTTTCCATGGAGTTCGCTCTGGAATAGTTGTTAGGGGGATACCAACTGTGGGCAGATCAGTGGTTTCTCTGCAGAGTCGTTTGGCCTGGTGGATAAAACTACTTCTTTTCAACCGCCCCATAGCTAGGTTTTCAAATCTGTTCTTCATAGGGTGGCCTGGCAAGCTGAGGAACTTTTCTGCTTGTATTAGCGTTTTCGTATCTCTGCGCTCACTCAGTGCCTTGTGTCCTCCCCATCTTCTCCATTTCCACTATAGGGGTTGATCTCATCCCTCCTGTGGTGACTCTAAGTGCTTGATTTTGCACCTTGTCCAGCTCTTGTAGTGTGGTATTTGATGCTGAACACCACGCAGTTGACCCATATTCCAGGTGTGGTCGTATGCTCTGTTGGTAAACTTTGCTAAGTATTTTCGTACTGGCTCCCCATGTGGTTCCACTTAGCTTTCTCAGGATGGCTATTTTCCTTCTGGCTTTTGCTACTGCTTTGTTGATGTGCTTTCTCCATGTCAGCTTGCCATCAAATGTTACTCCAAGGTATGTTGGTTCTTTATCTTCTCTTAGGGGTGTTCCATTTATCTGGATGATCCCTGCCTTTTGTTTTGGAGAGAGGGTAAATAGGGTTGTGCTGCACTTGTCAGTGTTTATGCTGACACACCATCTATTTGCCCATGCAGCAAATGTATCTACAGCTCTTTGTAGCAATCTGGTGGCCACTGATGCATATTCATTTGTGCTCCATAGAACCAGGTCATCGGACGTACATTGCCGCTTTAATTCCATGCGGTAGGTGAGCAACAAGATCATTGATGAAGATTAGAAAAAGTGTGGGGGACAAGACTCCGCCCTGGGGACACCGTGACGCAGTAGTACTTTCTTGCTCTTGAGTCCGTCTATCTGTACTCGGGCTCTTCTGTTGTGCAAGTATGCTTTCACCCATTTGTACATTCTTCCATTGACTTTGCAGTTTCTCAGTTTCTTCATCAGACCTTCTTTCCAGACTTTGTCAAAGGCTTTCTTCAGATCTATCCATGCCGCAAGCACCAGCTTCTTCTCTTGGAATGCATCCTCAATTTCTTGAGAGAGGTAGGTTGTCTGATCTTCCGTAGAGTAGCACTGCCTAAAGCCAGCCTGCTGTGGCACAAGGATGTTTTTACTTTCAATGTACCACTGCAGTCTGTGATTGATGATGCGCTCCAGTGTTTTGCAGAGACAGCTGGTGAGGCTAATTGGTCTGTAGCTAGAGGCAATGGAACCATCTTTCCCTGATTTTAGGAGGGGTATCATGATTGCTTCTCTCCAGGCTTGTGGAACACTGCCTAAGGTCCAGCTGTTATTGAAGATCTGCAACAGCTTTGTTTGGCCTCTGTTCCTAGGTTCCTGATCATTTCATTGGAGATACCATCAGCTCCTGGTGACTTTCTCATTTTCAGTTTTGATATGGCTAGCTCCAGTTCGCTGATTGTGATGGGTGCCTCCAGAACCTCATGTACTATTTCCTTCTGTCCTGTATGTTGTCGTTTCTCTCGAATCTCTTGTTGTTTCTCTGGACTAATTTTGATATTGCTATCTTGTGCGAACGAGTCCGCAAAATGGTCAGCTGCTTGCTTCTCTTGTTAAGATTTTTCCATCTTTATGTAGTGCAATTTTTGAGTTTCTCCCTGTGCCCTCGTCATTAAGCTGTTTTATTAGCTTCCACAATTTCCTTGTGTCTCTTTCAAAGTTCAGAGACTCTGTTTTCTCCTGCCAGCTTTTCCGTCTAGCCTGCAGCTTGGCCCTTTGAAATTTGGCTTTTGCATGCTGGAATTTATTGTGGTGCTCTTGGCTGGGTGTGGCCTCTGCTTGCTTTCTACACACTTCACATCATTATGCAACTGTTCCAGTTCACTACTCCAGTAGGGTTTATATTGTTTACGGGCTCCTCTTGGTACTGTTTCTCGCGCTGCCTGTAGTATGCATTTCCCAAACTCTTCAACTGCTTTATTTATGTCTTTCTCAGTGTTCAGGTTTCTAACCAGTATGCTGGTGCGATGCTTGTACATTGCCCAGTCTGCTTTCTTGTAGTTCCACCTCGAGAGGGTGCTGCATTTCACTTACAAGCTCATTTTCTACGGTTAGAAAGACTGGCCGATGGTCACTGCCACCAAGTTGTTTCCCAACAGTTCGTGGTAATGTTCCACTCCAGGTCTGGTGAATGAAAAGCCAGGTCAGGTGTAGTTGTAGAGTGCCATGATCTCGAGTAGAAAGTATGTGGGTCGGACGGCTTGTTAATCAACATGAATCTATTCTCATCTTGCCAGTCTTCCAGTCTCTCTCCTCTCTGGTCCATGTGATCATAACCCCAGCTCTACGAATGGCTGTTGAAGTCGCCACACACAATCATTTTTTCTTTTAGTGGTAGAGTGTCCAGTGCCTGTGGGCGGTCACTTGGACAGTAGTAATTTATCAGATGTAGATCTGTATTACCTGTCTTAAGTTTAAGTGTCTGATACTCAGCCCCTTCCATGTAGACTTTGATTTGGGAAGGCATGATGTTATTTCTTACAAGGGTCAGTATCCCACCTTTTCGCCTGTTCTTTCGGTCAGATCGGTAACACTGGTAGCCTCTGATTTTGAAGGCTATATTTTCATTGAGGTGAGTTTCTTGCAAGCAACATATGCTTACTTTTTCTTGGTCCAAGATTTTTTCTAATTCTATTTTTTTTGTTGCTGATTCCCTCCGCACTCCAGTTCATTATTTTAAGTCTTCGTTTAGTATGGCCAGTCGTCCTATTCTCATGTCCCCTGGCTGCAAAGGACATCTGAGAAGGACCTCCAGTAGTTGGGGTTGGACCCTTTCGAGACATAGGGCCCGGCACTGCACCTGCCTGGGGGTCCAAAGCAGGGCGAGCACCATAACGATTAGCAGCAGTCGACATATTCCATTTTGCGTGATTGCGTGGCATCCTGATTTCTGTGGTGCGCCTCTTGGCTGGTTGCCTCCGTCTTCAGCACCTTTCTTTGCTAGAGCAGACTGTGGTCTCACTCGAGTGTAGATGTGTACGCGCGCACACACCTGTCTGCGCATGCATGTACGTGCATACACATCTAGAGCATACTGGTTATTTTCCGGCGCCAGAGACTCGCCGTCGCCCCTTCTCCTGTTAGTTTAAACAGGTCCGCCACGTGAAGGCCAGGAGTTGGACTTTTGCTGCATAGGTTATGTATTCACCAGCCATTGAGGTATTTGAGCAATGTTGGGCGCTCACCCCAACACCGCGCCTCGGCTACATACAGCAACATTTGGAACCCTGAGGATAGTATAACTAGACTCGCATTTGTCTGAAAACCACAGGGCGAATGAAATAGTGGTAGACCTAAAACACACGGGGAGGTGAGTTAATGGCAGAGATGAGTAATATGGGGAGGGCATGGAGGAGGGAAGTTGCAGGAGATAGTAGCCGAAGGGATGACTGTGCATGGAATGGTTGATGGCCTATGTCCCAATGAAGTGTAAAGAGGAAAAAGAAGAAAGCCATTGGTTGAGACATACAATATCTTGTGACCAATAATACTAACTTGAGGAAGTTCTGTAAATTTCCGTACACGGCATATTCTATTATATAACTAAGTGTTTGCTATCATTAATGCGATTGATTCATTCACCTTGCCGTCTTGACAGACGATAGTTTGTTACATTGTGCTACCAAGAAAGGCATAATAACTACAACACATGGCGGTAAAGTCTGGGGTGGAGTTATACCTATCCATAGCACAAAACCTGAGCTGAATTGTAGAGTCAATGTATTGGCCATGCAGCATGGTCCCTCTTGTGGTCTGCCTAGTTTACTCTAGTGGAAAGGTAACACCAATACATTTGAAACAAGACACGCTGCAGAAGCTGCCGAATCAACAAAACAATGCTCTAATTGTCCGCCTGTCCAAGCTTCCAACCCAGATCAGTTGCCAACCTGGGCTTACATCCTCCTCTGCTCTGCCATAATATTTAATCTTTAGGTTGCATTTCCTCGCACTAAGATACGGCTTGTGCCATCCCAATTGCTTTCCTTCTCCTGAAGCCGATTGCATCAAGTAGGGTATCGGGTTTGGTGAGCGCAGATTCAGCCATAACAATGTTCCAGTTTTTGTCTTCTCATAACGTGGCCAAAAAAACGATAACTGCTCTTTCTGATGTTTATGATAAGTTGTCTATTGCAATATCTTGTATAAACACTTATTTGAGGAAGTTCTGAAAATTCTCGCACGGGACTTATTCAATCACTAAAGCGATCCAATCAGACATACAATATCTGGTAAGAAATGAAAACTTACTTGAGGAAGTTCTGCAAATTTCCGTATGGGACATATTCCATCACTAAAGCTATCGGCTCAGACATAGTGCAGGCTCCAATAAGACACACTATGTTGGGGTGGTTGCCAAGGCGCTTCATCAAGTTGATCTCGGCCACCAAGTCCTCCTTGTATGACATCGGAGCACCCTCTGTGGTTAAAAAAAGTAATGGCTAAGTATCACAGAAGAATGGATTCATAAACATGTATAGTTTTGAGGTGCTTGTAATTTATGTCCCCAAGTCCAGGAATAGAAGTCAACATTGTAATCCAACTGAACGGTGTAGGGATTGAACCTATTACCTCGGCATCAGTACACCATTTGAACGCAATCTTTCACTAGGTGTTGCTAATGTAACTGCTTGAGCCACCAAACATGTACTACTTTTAACAAAACACGTTAAAGACAAACAACTAAAACCAGACATACCAATATCTATTCTGGAGAGGTATTACTACTATTAACCGCCAACATAAAATTAAATTTTCTATAAAGGTCATACCGCCAAATTGACGTAGTGGTCATGGGGAGTCCTCTTGGTCCTATTCTAGCGGACATCTTCATGGCACATTTAGAAATGCCATCGACCTGGATCAGGCTATGGGTTATTGAGTAAAGGTAGCTTAGAGTCTTGCACAGTCCTGTGACAAGACATGAAAAGCGAGAGGATTGCAAGACACACTTTGCACGGCATTGGTTACAAAAGTATGAAAAGTGTGCAAGACGTTTTGGTGCAAGCACAAAACGTCACCGTAGATCAGTTAGACTCGAGCACGCATAGTTCTTGTTACTGGAACATGGCTAACATAACGGCGCACTTGTAGAATAGAATGTATAGACATTGTTAGGTATATTTATAAATTTTCTCTGGAACATCTGGTTGTGTTGTCGACATGTCAAGTGTAGAGTCGTAGTTAAGTAGACTGTAAAAAAAAAAACCCATCTCCGTATCGTGTTGTGCAAGTTCGGTTTCAGTAGTTATGACTTTAGCCTGTATAAGATGGAAAGGCGCAACGGTCATCCAATCTGCTACATGACATTTTATGGGGGCTCGTCCGGGATTCGTCTTGTAATTCAGCTTCTGATTTTGATATTAGTTCTTGGTCATCCGCAAACAGGAGTTCTCTAATGGTGTAATTTACAGATAGTTCTTCTTTTCAGACATTAACAACCTGGTCTTCTACCTTCGTTATGTGGGCGATATACTAATTATCACCACATACGAGCTACAAGCAACATCGTTACAGGCAATAATGAACCAGACGCATAAGAACATCTCTCTATCCATGGAGCACGAACACAACGAAGCGTTGATGCTGTTCCTAGATATTCTATTAAGACGTAGAGCAGACGGCACAATTCAAAGCTTGGTGTCCCCCAAAGAAACGTGGGCTGGCCAATATTTAGATTTTTACATCTTCGAATCCGTTCAGTACGTATGTGGCTTTGTACGGACCCTGTTTAACCGAGCCAGAAAGATGTGCACCCAGGACACACCCACAGATGAATTTGAAACTCGGAAGAATGTCTTGCACCTGAATGGGTACTACACTGGATTTACAAAGCGCCACTGCCAACAGCCGAAACCAAAACCCGACGAAACATCAGTCCCTAAATGCAAGATATTTATCCAGTTAACCTTTCGAGGGCCGGTCTCCCTGGTGAAGAGTTATTGACTTTCTTCATAATCCCGTATATCCACGTAGGTTAACGCAGCTGCGCGAGATTCGGTAGCGGATCGCGTCGCGTTGGTTATTTAGAGGGTATGTGAGCTGGCCGCTCAGAAAGCAACGGCAAACTACTGAGCGTAATCTTTCCAAGACATGAACAACAGCGGTAAAATGCTGGTGTTGACAGCGGTATCCTGTAAATAGGATATGCGAGAAAAAAAAACGAAAAAAAAACCCCACCAAGGTTCCATAGTCAATCCGGTTTTAAATAACTACCAGAAAAAGGTAAGGGATTTTAGAAGCGGCTGGCGTGTGATTAACTATATTACCCACTCAATGCCGATTGGTCTTTAAAAATATTGGACTAGAACCACCAAATACCAAATACCCAATACGATCATTGGCGTGGGCACATATCCTTTACTTGTTCACCTCTTCAGTGGTCACGAGACAAGACTACACTGGGATGACAGATAATAAAAGATAATGTTCTTGGTCCATTCTATAATAATAATCATGTGCCATACAGATAAGCGTGAGCGGTCATGTTTCGCCATCTTACTCGATCGTCGGAGTATCAGCTCAGTGTTCCTGTCTTGACATGCCACAAGTTGTACAACTCAATCTGGACACCCAGGTCCATCCAGTCGTGAACGGGTACCAGGCAATGACCTGGCAAGTGAAGGCGAATAGTCTGATGTTAACCATGTATGCCTTGGGTGTCAATTGGGGTATACAAATATGGGCCTAGCACCATATGTCCAAGCACTGGGAGGCGTGTAAATACGGTCTTTTTCTTACGTACTCGGGTAGGATCGAAAAAATAACAATACAGCGCTCTGACGAGATCCACTGATGGGAATGAATCCACTTTCTGAACGTGTGCAAGTCATAACGAGGAGTCTGACCGTGAGTGTGACATGGTTGTGGTAGATACAAGGGTTAAGAAGGTTCGGAACCTAAGACAGATCTAGCAAACCGGTAGGGAATTTACTTGATCCATGAAAAATAATGCTCTTGAATCAACGAGGAAATTGGAGAAAAGGCGCTAGTTAAAGGCACTGCAACTTAAATTATCCTTTTTTACGACGCCTACTGGCTCTCGTTCAGAAATCAGTGGCAAACTACTGAAAGTAACATTGCCCAGGAATCACAAACAGCAAAAAATGCTTGAATTGACTGCTACGTCCTCTAGAGGATATGCAACTAACTTTTCTAACAACACAAGTGGAAGGCAACAACACCAGCATGCTTCCTTCCTTCCTTCCTTCTTTCCTTCCTTCCTTCCTTCCTTCCTTACTTACAATAAGTCACACACCGAGCGTTTGAGACGTAAGATGGTGCATGATGGTGGAAATGACCACGTGTTCACATGCACCCACTGTGAACGGACATTTACAGCGCAAATTGGCCTTATCAGTCACATTCGCTACCGTCATAAGTAAAAGTTATTATGCCTTCTTAAAGCACAAACTATCGTCTGTCAAGACGGCAAGGTGCCAATGTGTAATGCACTTACTTACATACAAGAGACAAGACATATGCTCATTGGAAATGCTATGTTTATGAAGAGAAATGAACGTGTTTGTGTCATGCATTGGGTGACTGTTCAGAGCGTGGTTACATTAATGGTTTGAGTGATTGGAACTATTCCTTAGAATGTCATGAATATAAAGACCCGTTGTGTGTCTTAAGTGAGTTTAAGGATCATACGTTTTCTTAGTATTATAAACTATGGCTAGCAAATAGTCTACTGAGCACCTAGCAGACACCTTTGATGATGGAGAAAATGGAAAATCAATAATGAAAGCAATGCAGGTGAGATATATCTGAAAACGTAATTATCTCACATGAATCTGGCTAGTCTATTAACGTTTATTTGTCCAGTTGATTGATCGATATTCTTGGGGGTGGTTTCTTTCTTATCAAAAATAGTATAACGCATGTTTCCTTCCATTTGTTACCCCCATTATTTTTGTTTCATAAGTTTGTGTATGTTTATGTGTGCGTACTTAGCGGCGTTGAACGTGTTAGGTTAGTCTTCTTGAGTAGCTGAATGATGTATGGATTCGTGTGGGTTTGCCATATTTGGTACTTCATGTGGATTAGCTTTCCATGGTACCATTGTCCCTCACCACCAGGTAATTTACGTCCCAAAGTCAATGACGAGAAGTCAACATTTTAATCCAACTGACCAGTGCAGGAGTTGAACCCGCTATCTCGGATTTGGCACATCGTAACTGATAGAGTGCAGAAGGAATCTTGATATATGAAGCCTATAAACGGAGACTCTCCCACTATTTATGCTTCACCCCGATACTGCAAGGTACAAAAGGTACAAGAGGGGATAAGATGATGATAGTACTCCGTGTTTTTGCCCCTTTCAGTTACCATTATATTCGAAGTTTAAGATTAGTTATTTCCATGCTTTTGTCTTGAAATACTGATTTCATTAAATGTTATAAAGAGAGAGAAAGAGAGAGAGAGAGAGAGAGAGAGAGAGAGAGAGAGAGAGAGAGAGAGAGAGAGAGAGAGAGAGAGAGAGAGAGAGAGAGAGGATGCCCGATGGAGAGATCAGTGTCCACTTTATATAAGTAAAAATAAGTAATGTGAAAGACCTTTTAACATGCTTTGATGTGGTTTTTGAGACGAATGTTGCAACTTCCCTGGACTGCCAGAGTAACTAACAACGATTGCATGAAGGAGGCTAATTAAACTAGAACATTATATACAACAACAAGAAAGAGACAGACAGCTTTTTTGGTCATGTGAGGAAAACAGAGGCATTGGGGAACGTCATGACACCTGGAAAGATCAAGGAGAAGAGAGGCAGAGTCAGACCAAGATAAATTAATCATTGGTGGACTAAGACTGTGACATGGAGGAATATTATCAGCAGTGTTGATCCAGACCACCCAAGACAAAGATCTGTGAAGAGAAATGAACACCTACGCTAGCTGAAAGGGCACTTGATGATGATGGAGGTGCTTTGGACATATGGTGCAATGCATATTTTCATAGACTTATCGGCACTCGGTGGATGATGTGGTCCACGTCACACTGGGCGCCTTTACTTCCTGAGAGATTTCCTGGCCTGCTGACATGTTACCGTGTTAGATGCCCAGATAAAGGCTGACAATTTTCCCTATAACCGTCCAATGTTATGTCAGGTCCCTTGGGTGGTACGATCAATTACATAGTCTTTCGGATTAATGCGATGATCTGGAGGTCCCTAGTGCAAATAGCATATTAAAAATTCCTAGACAGTTGGAGATTGCAAAGATTATGGCTCAGGCCCTGGTCTTTTGCTGCATTGCTACATAAATGCCATCCAGAAACTGATATTACCCAGGGCGGAATGTGCCTGAAGGAAGCCAGGGAAAGAAATACACCACGATATCGGACGCACTGACCTTTGAGCTTGAAAGGTGAATAGCTAGGTGGGTGGGGATCGCGGTATTAGAGAAGCTCGCTCGCTTGGCGTGGTGGTCATTAGTTCGAATCCCCATTGAGGCTGGCTCAGATCGACCTATTCTAAAACGAGTACCAGGAAGTGTGGAAAGTAATGCCATTGACCACAGCACCTGTTGAGGACTGTACTGGACTGTA
>JACEFZ010004672.1:15000-107500 GCA_014155875.1 Cepaea nemoralis
AGAGAATAGAATAGAATAGATACTGTCCGTTAAATATAAGCTTAAGGTAGAGTTTAGATGTTTACAGGGTTAAAGGATTGTTATCGTGCGTTATGCGACTTAAAGAATTCAAGCATTTGACTTAAATTTATGTTGCCAATTCATTTTACTGATTAACGGGAGTATACAGAGAATATTAGATATAAGTTTAATATAAAGTTGAGATATTTACAAAGTTAAAGAATTGTTACCGTACTTTATGTGGCTTAAAGAACCGAAGTCTTGAAAGTAGTAATATTATGTTGCTAATTCATTTTAATGATTAACGGTCAGAGGCTTTAGAAACGTCAATAAAAAAGATAACAAGCATCAAGAAAGAGAGGACTAGATATGAATACATACACAGGGAAAGAGAGAGAGAGACACAGAGAGAGAGAGAGAGAGAGAGAGAGAGAGAGGGGGGGGGGGAAGAGAGAGAGAGAGAGGGAGAGAGAGTGAAAGAGATAGTGAGAGAGTAAGGAGAGATAGTGAGAGGGTGAGAGCGATTAAGAGAGAGAGAGAGAGAGAGAGAGAGGAGAGAGAGAGAGAGAGAGAGAGAGAGAGAGAGAGATTAAAGATGGGCATCTTTATCTGTTAAGTATTCTGTTTGAGAGTCACGAGGAGACATGATCATACGTTTGCATACAATGCTGTGTTGTTACAATACATTTTTTATTGCTGGCATACTTGACATTACTACACGTGTAAAATTGCTCGGAACTCAGTTTCGCTCATCAGGGCATCTATGTTAATTGCTCGGAGTGCACATCAGTTATCTACGCACTTGCACTGTGTCTTATGTTTTATTTCAAAATCACCTTGCACTTTAAACGTCACCCTTCATCGATTGGGTGAGCAGGTGGTGGGTTGAGCTTCAGAGCAACCCCTGGGTAGTTGTTGGTTTTGGTTTCAAGTTCGTAACGATATTCGATTCAATTCGATTCCCATTTGATATTTAAGGAAAAAACATCGACCTCGTTTAACCTGTTTTACAGCGTCGGTTATAATTTAGGTCTGCTGTTATTGTTTTGCAGAGGTTGATTATCTTTTTTCATTCTTCGCCCTCTTTCGAGTTAGTCCTTAACAATACAGGTTATATTATTACAACTGTGCGTCAAATTCGGTTATGGCGCTCACAGCTTATTGGCATATTCTTTATTGCGTTGAGTTGGTCCTGATGAGGACCGGACCTGGGGACGACTTGTGACGGCATGCAGACGGTCTTGAGGAGGGGGATCTGCGACGGTAAGCAGGGGATCTCTTTATATATACACTGGCTACGGTCACCAACCAGTACGGTTACCAACCAGTATGGCCACTACCAAGGAAGTAATGGCTCACTCTCTTCTTTACAGACGCCTAAGGCATTTTGGAACAGACCAAGAGGAAGACCGAGAGGAAAATATCTGGATGGCTTGGCCACATGGCATGGATGAGACAGGAACACTAAGCTGATCCACAACTCTGGTGATCGAGTGAAATGGCGAGTCATGACCGCCCACGCTTTCCGGTATGACGCATGATTGATTGATTGATTGATTGAAGACATTTTGAGCACATAATGGAGAGAAATAAACTTGTAAAATTAATTACAACTGGTAAACTTGTTGTAAAACTTGGAAGTAATAGGACAAACACCTAGATGGACTTGGCTACGTAGCATAGTCCGGACAAGAATACAGACTCGATCCAAGACTAAGGTGGTGGCGTGAGATGACCAACCATGACTGTCCACTTATTATTCGGTTCAGTAGTGCAATTTTGTCTGAGATTCCAGGGTGGTCATCATTGAAGCTACGGAGTTCGTGCTATGTGCGACCCTACGGGAAGCCACTCTGCCGAAAGGGGGGGGGGGCAGATATATGGGATACAATCCTGTGCAGTGACGATGACACTCTCTTCTTAACCCCCACCCCTTTGTATCTGCCTACCTACCTGCCTGCCTGCCTACGTACGTACGTACGTACGTACCTACCTACCCACCTACTTGGTACCTATCTACCACACACACACACACACACACACACACACATAAACACACACACACACATAAACACATATAAACAAACAGTAATCTACATGCAGATATGCAGCAAATAAAAACATATAATCTTTGTTTCTGGAACAAACAAACAAATGCAGTTGGACCGTGTGGCTTACCTCTGACCAACTTAATAGCCACTTTCTGGTCATCGTAGTAGCCAGTGACCACTTTCCCAAACGCTCCTTGGCCGAGAAGTGTGCTGAACGCCAGCTTCTTGGGGTCCAGCTCCCATTCATCGGAGAAAACGATTAGTTGGTTAGAATAGTCTGATTTACCTGAAATCAATGTAATCACTGATTTACTTATAGTCTGATTTACATGAAATCAGTTTAATTACTGATTTATTTACAGTCTGATTTACACGAAATCAAGAGAATTACTGATTTATGTATAGTCTGTCTTACTTGAAATCTATGTAATCACTGATTTATTTATAGTTTGATTTACCTGAAAAATCTATGAAAATCATTGATTTATTTTCAATCTGATTTACCTGAAATCACAGGAATTACTGATTTAGTTATCCTTCCGATCATATGTGACATGCATCGTGTAATTTTCCTGATGAAACATCTATTTATCGTTTATTTTTAATCCTATGAAATACTGCTTATGTGTGATTTGTTTCTTCTGTATTTTATGTCTGTGTTCGATTCTACACATTAGCTATGTGACCCTACATGTTATTACTGTGCTGCATTGTGTATGTTACCTCTGTGTTACATTTTGTGTGTAAATTCTGTGTTACATTCTTTATGTTATCTGTGTGTTACATTCTGCTTGTCAACTCTGTTAGATTCAACATGCCAGCTTTGTGTTACATTCTACTTGTCAACTCTGTTAGATTCAACATGCCAGCTTTGTGTTACATTCTACTTGTCAACTCTGTTAGATTCAACATGCCAGCTTTGTGTTACATTCTTCTTGTCAACTCTGTTAGATTCAACATGCCAGCTTTGTGTTACATTCTTCTTGTCAACTCTGTTAGATTCAACATGCCAGCTTTGTGTTACATTCTTCTTGTCAACTCTGTTAGATTCTACATGTGAGCTCTGTTACATGCAGCAAGTTAGCTCCGTGCTACATCCTATATATTCCCTCTCTGTTATATTATACACCTTAGCTTTGTATTAGATTCTACACGTCTTTTTTGTTACACTGTAAATGATACCTCAGTGTTACATTCTACATGTTAATAATGTGTTATATTCCACGAGTAGCTTTGTATTACTTCTACAGCGTGTTACATTCTATTGTGTTGTTATCATTAACTTGTGACGTATTATTAAGCTTATAACGTGCATTACAGCTCTCTTTTTATTCCAGTGTTGTCCAAATCACTAAGACTGCTCACATCAGGACATAAGTCATATGCTGATCACATTATGAGACGAGATGGACGTTTGCGGCTTAGGAGTAGTGAACGCAATTTCAAAATCCCTATATTTACTAGTTTCGAAGTCAGCTACATGCGATTTGGAAGAAGACTGCTTTGCGTTGCTTTTAACAATGGTATGCGCGTCGATCGTTCAGAAAGTAATGACAAACTACTGAACGTAAAATTGAACAGATAGGTACAAACAGCCCAAACAATGCTGGGGTAAATTACATCCTGTAAGAAATATGCAACTAACTTTAACTGTCTGCACCAAATTGCAGTGATGTATTTCCAGGACCGTTTATTGGATGTGAAACAGCAGTCAAGCTATGAATGTCTTTATGCACCCATCTCTCTTCGTTGGGTCTTCATGACTTCGTATCAGATAACAGACACAAACCACCCTTTAGCAGATACAAGGCACACTCTATCCTTTAGCAAATATTAAGCACCGAATGAGTCAGTCATAAAGTCTAGAGTTTGAGTAGAAAGCTTACCTCCTACATTAGACTTATAACTGTTGCTCTTGGCAACCGTTGCCTTGGTGACGATAATGTCTTTGAAGCTTTCTCTTTTCTTGTACAGGACAGCAGCGAGAACGGCAAGAACAAATACGATGATAAAACATGTCACCCCGATAATAATGCCATCGACTTGGTCCATCTCATCTGTAAGATAGAAAACGACAGACAAGTTACCAGTCTATGCAATATGTAAGTAAATATGAGGGTCATTACAAGAAAACAAATGGCAAAAAGAAAAAAACAATCAGTTATAAGTGGCGATTGTTCTCCGTGTACTGTTACATATGTGCTGGGCGTGAAGTGAACAAAAATAATGTCCAACTACTACTACTACTACTACTACTACTGCTGCTGCTGTTGCTGCTGCTGCTGCTGCTACTACTACTACTACTACTACTACTACTACTACTACTACTACTACTACTACTACTACTACTACTACTCCTAGTACTGCTGCTGTTAGTACTACTGCCGCTACTACTACTACTACTGCTACTGCTACTACTCCTAGTGGTGCTACTGCTGCTGCTACTACTACTACTACTACTACTACTACTACTACTACTACTACTACTACGACTACTACTACTACTACTACAACAACTACTACTACTACTCCTAGTGCTGCTGCTGTTAGTATTACTGCCACTACTACTACTACTACTACTACTACTACTACTACTACTACTACTACTACTACTACTACTACTACTACTACTATCACTACTAATACTACTACTACTCCTAGTGCTGCTGCTGCTACTACTACTACTACTACTACTACTACTACTACTACTACTGCTACTGCTACTACTCCTAGTGGTGCTACTACTGCTGCTGCTGCTACTACTACTACTACTATTACTACTACTACTACTACTACTACTACTACTACTACTACTACAACTACAACTACTACTACTCCTAGTGCTGCTGCTGTTAGTATTACTGCCACTACTACTACTACTACTACTACTACTACTACTACTACTACTACTACTACTACTACTACTACTACTACTACTATTACTACTAATACTACTACTACTCCTAGTGCTGCTGCTGCTGCTGCTACTACTACTACTACTACTACTACTACTACTACTACTACTACTACTACTCCTAGTGGTGCTGCTGCTGCTGCTACTACTACTACTACTACTACTACTACTACTACTACTACTACTACTACTACTACTACTACTACTACTACTACTACTACTTCTACTACCACTACTACTACTTTAAATGCTTTAAACTCAGAAATAAAAGCACGCCCATACACACCCCGTATGATTGTGTCACTTCTACGTGGCTTACCATTTTTTCTGAACCTAAAGGCCTGTGGGCCCTGGTACACAGCCAAGTTGACGTCAGACGTATTAATCAGAATCTCATCAAAAAGCTGCGAGGCAAATCCCTCATCCTGCTGTAGTTTTAGAACGGCTTCAACCTGCAAGAAAAAATCAAAATCATCAATGATGGTCAACATGGCCGAATGGATACGAGTGGTTGCACTTAAACTTCCGGTGCGCTCATGCTGAGGCAGCGAGGTCAACCCCTACACCGGTTAGCTGGACTAAAATGTTGAGTTCTCGTCCTTGACTTGGGGTGTAAATTACAAGTACCTCTGAATTTGGAGTGGATTCACTTGGTAGCGAGGGACACGGGTAATAGAGAAAGCTAATCCACAGGCTAAAGTAAGTCCAGTGCTATTTCCCGGTAGTGACTAGCTATAGCACACGTGTCGACTACTCTTGAGTTCAAAGCGAGCGGATAATTAATCATCAATAATAAATCAGTTTTAAATCATAAATCAGCTGGATGAACTATAAGCACACCAAAGGACACAGCTAAGTGCGCTATCTCTTATCTGTAGGTTCGCCGTGGGTGTACAGACTTGTGGTGCAGCTGGTGGGCGCTGATAAGACAAACTTCAATGGAAATTTCCGCGCTTATCAACAAAGCCAGATTATTGAATATACTACACAAAGACATGAATAGGCAAGAAGGCAGCTTGGGAGTCAGAGACTGGTATTGGTAAGGTTTGATGTGAAACATCATCATCATGTGCCATACCTATAAGCATGGGCGGTCTTGTTGCGCCATGTCACACGATCACCAGAACCGTGGATCATCGTTGTGTTCTTCTCTCGATTATGCCATGTGGCCCAGCCATCCAGGTATTTACTCTCCACCTTCTCATTCTCTCTCTCTCTCTCTCTCTCTCTCTCTCTCTCTCTCTCTCTCTCTCTCTCTCTCTCTCTCTCTCTCTCCCGCCTCCCCCCAGAAATAAGATCTTCGTCTGCGAGAACTCCTTAGTGGTACATAGCTGACAAGTTCAAACCCTGTCATGTCTTATAGAGCTGCTGTGTCTTTGGTAAATAGATTACTATATTAGTTACTGTTGATGGACAACCGGCGCTGTGACTTAGTGGATAATGAGGGTCGCAGTTTCACAATTCTCTATCAAATCGAGTGGAGGGTTCGAAATCAGCTGCGGGCGGTTTGAAGACAGACCACTTTACGCTGATTTCGATGTTATGAGGCGTTGGTAATTCAGAAAGCAACTGCAAACTAGTGAACCAACATTGCCTAGTAAATCACAAATATCCATTAAATGCTGGGATTGATTGCAACTTAAAGGACACGCAACTAACTTTTGATAGACACTCTTAGAGCAGATTCTGTTGGATTGTATCACTGTACAGTAAAGACGGCCATTAAATTCAGATAATATTTAATATCCCATTCTTTCCCTAGGATCCCCCAAACTTAGTGATTAGTACGACCGATAGCCAAGACAGTGACCCGCGGTTGAATCCCCAAGTGCGGCAGGACTCTTTTGTTTGGTAATTATGCTTTGATGTCGATCCAGCCTCATACTTTGTGGTACTGGCTACTTTTCAGAGTGTTCTGAGACTTGCGTGGGAAGAGAAGGCGGCGGGGAAGTGATCTGACTAGCCCACCTCATGATGTTCCTCTAACTGTACAGGAGAGTAAGAAATGCCGCCATAGCTCCAAACTCGATGAAGGAAACACCTTCTCATGATGTCCTCTAAATGTACATGAGATGTTTGAGGAATGCCTCTATAGACACCAAACTTGATGAAGGAAACATCCCAGCTGCATCCTTCTCATTATGTCCTCTAAATGTACAGTAGAGTGTTGAGGAATGCCTCTATAGCTCCAAACTTGATGAAGGGAACATCCCAGCTGCACCTTCTCATGATGTCCTCTAAATGTACAGGAGAGTTTGAGGAATACCTCTATAGCTCCAAACTTGATGAAGGAAACATCCCAGCTGCACCTTCTCGCAGTAGAGGACGGGAAACACACTGCGGTGTGGCGAATGCAGCTTTCGGGGACCTAATATCCACCGGGATATGTTGGCATCTCTAGGGTGCTCTTTGCTGCGTACCACAGAGCGGGGTTCTTACTTACTCTGGTAACTCAAAACGTTGCTAAAGGCTGGGGACGTAGTTCACAGCCGTGTGGGCGTGGAAATCAAAGGAAACTACCACATTATGCATCCCATGGCGCTCAGAATGGAAGCCGATGTCTTAACCTAAAATAATGCATCTTCACTTAAAAGGCATTGGGTCTACATTTAGTACAGACAGTAGTTCACAACAAGATCTTGTTTCTCAAACGTTTAAAACCCGCCTGCATATTCATTAAATATGTGTTTTTAAAAACTTCCATTCATGTGTATCTCTCTGCTCATTCTCATCACCCACTTGAACAAGGTTGGCGCCCGATCAATGACCAGAAGATACGACAGGTATAATGAGTACAAATGTTTCACCGCTGTGACATATACCACAAACAGATAACCACGACGACCAATTATCGTGTCACAAGCGGGGAAAATCCCGACAGCTAATTAGTTGTAGTAGTGATGTTACAGGTATTTCTACGGAGAGATAATAAAAATCACCTTTCTCCCTATATACAGACACGCATTATCAGTACCTTTCTGTACTAGAGCTGCCTTAGAAAGAATGTATACAAGGACATGAGAGCGTAACAAGACAGATCGATATAGTTGATCTAACGGCTATGTATTACGTAACTTGTCTGTTGTTTCTTGTTGTTGTTCTGTCCTTATAACTTCTCCTAGTCCTACCTCCCACTCCTCCGCCATGGATAGCCTCCTCCTTCGCCTACTTCAATTAGTCCTTCTCACTGGATGATTTATTTATACGTTATGTGTGATCGGTGCTTTAGAACATTCAACCGTTTTATTACCATTCTAGTACAAATAGACACGCGTTCAATCTTGTGAATATATATGTATACAAGGTGTTTGTAAAGTCTCACTACACTTTTTGTTTAGAACAATGTGATAACACCATTCTGTTTGGAGTGCAAAGAATTACTCCAGCAGACGACAACTATTCTATATTACTTCACGATGTGGAGCGCATGTTTTTGATGAAACCATGTACTTCATTTTTCAAATTTCTTCTACACACAAAGTGTAATGCGACTATAAACACTCTGTATGTATGCTATGAAAGGACATGTGTGAATTGAATGTAAGTGTAACAGTATAGTATTACAATTCATTGGAAGCTAATGAGAACGAGCAGATCTATTCCAAAAGAACTCAATATTGAAGAAGATTGGTTAGTAAGACATTTAAATTGGAGGAAAATGTGATGTCTGTGCACGTATAGAGAGGCACGAATGTTTGGAAGCGACAGTTACGGAGAAAGACATATCGGAGAAGAGGAAGACCATCTCATAGATGGATTCAAGTTCTGGTAAATAATTTACACTTGACAGTAGCATAGGCGGGGCATCTGGCTTGTGACAAAGGGAGCTTTCAAAACACTATATGTATATATTATAGGTTCTTCACAAACAAACACACACACACATACACACACATTCACACACTTATAAATATGTGTGTGTGTTTGTGAATCAAGCGTAATGAATTAATCAAGCGTGTCTTCCATCATGACAGTTTACTGCAGTGGATGATTTACTGACGCTGTCCGTTACTTTGCGAACCCTAGAGAACGGGTCGGTCTCAGTGTCTTATCTCTTCAAGTAATATTAGTCAATCAGATGACAAGGAGCGGAGACGAAGCGAAGCACTACTAGTTTACGTAGTTCATGTTAATATCACCAACAATCCACGGAAACATAAGTTGAGAAGCCATGGCGGAATTTTGAATAGTACTACAGAGCACATAACTATTCGAAACCTCTGAGTACCGTAGACGCATGATAGCTAACTAGGAACGAAAACATCTACCGCAGCACTTAGTATGCCTTGCTGGAGAACCTTCTAGCGGGAGTGAAGCTGGCACTGCTGGAAAAGCTTAATAAATCGTCCGTTCAGGGAAGCTGCTGGGCAATGACACACCCGTAAAGCCGGCCCGGTTATCTTTCCTGTTATCAAGGCTGTTTGTCTGCCCCTGACTCATTACCATTATCTGCATCTGTCAGCGCGTCAGGATCCTGACTGCGAAAGACAGGCCAAGGCACTGTGCACGCTCACTTGAAAAGCTCTAACAGGGGCATCCATATTTTCTCCAGGAGACTCACGTTTCACGCACCCAAGTCCAACCATTTGAAATCACTTTCAGCTTCGGCCCCACCAACACAAGGTGCTGAAAGGTACGGTTTCAAGCAGGTTCTTCAGATAAATCACCTCTGCCTGCAGGTTCTTCATTTGGACACGTACTACTTTCTAACTAATCGGTCCTTTATTGCCTATCGCAAGCAATTTTTCTACGCAGTTGTATCATGTATTGAAGCCTTTGCTTACAAGGAAATAACGTGTGTCGCCAATTGCAGACTGCAGAGTTATATCATCTGAAATAATTAAGTGAATAATACTTAAGCTGAAACAATTAAAACATAGTCGCAGGTATTTTTCAAATGTGGAACATCTGTACGCAGCGAAATATGCCAGACAATAAATCGTGCAACATATTGTTTGTGACTTCTGTGATTAAAATTCACTAAAAGAAAACAATATTTTACATAACGTGTGCTTATTTTACAGGTTGTAATAGAGTTGCTCCAAAGGCAACAAACAGTACAATCAAGCAAGTGCATATCACCTTTCATAGATACCACTAAAGGCGTAAGACAAGCATTTTTATTATACCCATACACTTCAGCAATCATGAAGTGTTGTTTCACTAAGGGAGATCTGGTTATTATTTAATTGTATGCTCATTATCTTTGACTTTCTCCTATAAAGTTTAAGACCTAATTGACGTGACCTCGTATCAAGCGTGTCTACTGTATCTTGCCACTGATATCGTGTGTGGGACACCAAGTGCCATGCTGAAAAGTGTCGCCAGTCATGGTTCGTCACTTCACACAATCACCAGAGTCTTGAATCAAGTCTGTATTCTTGTACGGATAGTGTCATATAGTTAAACTTTCCAGGCATTTAACTGCATATTCTTTGTTCATGGTTAACGCTCGTAACACTGGAGGAATTAACATCAGAATCGTTATCGTTCATCTTTTTGCGGGGAAAAAATCCATATTCCAGATGTTAACATTCGCAATTCCTCGATGCATGAAAAACTTAACATTTCACATACTAAAACATAATAACACTGAAGTAAACGGGGTCACATTCTCAACACTAACAATAACCTAACTAAATGTAAAACAATTTAACGGGCGAAAGACTTAGTTGCAAACACGTGCTGATGGACAAAATATATGATGCTGATGAAACTTGAAACGAGAAAAGTAGGAGTTCATAGTTTTCATCTACGTTCGCCATATTTCTTGAGCACACTATCCGATTTCTCTCTCCTGTATATTAGAGTGGATATAAGCAAACCTGAGATTTCCTACCTGCTTGAACAATTCATTCCTGCTGTTAATTGTTCTCAAATGGCAAAACACATACATAATGCTTTGCTATAGGGAGCGCGAGGTAAGGAATGCAAACAAGGCTGAATCAAGGTATTAAAAAAGGGTTCTCGTATGTGTCAGCGGATCTATTTTCTTGAGGCATGCACAAGATTTGAAGTTGAGAAAGTAAAGCACATAAAGACAATTAAACGTGAGCAACGTATATGTTATGTCTGTTAATCTCAGAACCTGTATATAAAGACTAAAAAGTTCGTTACATATCCTTTACAGAACGTCGCAGTCATCCTCACCATTTTTTGGCTGTTTTGGGATTTCTTGGCAATTTTACGTTCAGTAGTTAAGATTACCAAGATTAGGTAGAAAATATAGACTACGGAGAGGTGGTTCCTTTGTAGATCAGCCAGAGAAGGCTGCCAAAGATACCAAAGAGACACCAACAGAGGATGATTCAACTGGATCAGCCAGAAAAGCCTGCAGAAGATGCCAAAGAGATGCCAACAATTAATGGATCAGCAGAAACTAAAACTCCATTAGAACTAGCAGAAAAAACAGCTGCCAAAAGCAGCTACACGAGAATCCTATGGATCGCTAAACAGACAAATGTCCAAGTATTCCGCCTTCTTTCTGTTTTTGTTTTGTTTTTTGCCTTTTATTCCCAGTGAGGCCGTCAATCAACTCACCCCACTTCGTCTTATCTGTAGCTATCCCAGGCAGCTCCATCCAGTTCCTCCACATATTCTTTATGTAAGTATATACTTCTCATTTCCATTTTGTTTTGTCTTCCTCTATTTCTTTTGCCCAATGGATCCCCCAAAAAGGCCTTTCTAGTTATACAATTCTCAGACGTTCCATGTGTATCTACTATCTAGGGCCAGCTTCGATTCCTGACTTCTTGATTTACTAATGTGACATAGAAATAGAAGGAACGATTCTTAACCAAGTGGATAATTCTAGATACCTAGGGGCATTTATAACATCAGATGGAAGATGTACAACAGAGATTAAGAGCAGAATATGGCAAGCAAAAGCCGCGTTTCAGAAAATGAATAATGTCTTATGCAATAAGTCACTATCACTGAATGTAAGAAAGAGAGTGCTGAAATGCTATGTAGAACCAGTTTTGCTGTATGGCAGTGAATATTGGAATATAAATGAACAAATTAAGAAATTAGAAGCAACAGAGATGTGGTTCCTGAGATGAATGTAGCGAATTCCTTGGACTGCCAGAGTAACTAACAACAACTGCCTGAAACAGGCTAATGAAACTAGAACATTATTTACAACAATAAGAAAGAGACACACACATTTCTTTGGTCATATGATGAGAAGAGAGGCATTGGAGAACATCGTGACAACTGGAAAGATCGAAGGGAAGAGAGGCAGAGGCAGACCAAGAGACATTATGCTGGATGGATTGAGACGGTGGCATGGAGGAATATCATCAGCAGAGTTGATCCAGAAAACCAAAGATCGAGATCTGTGGAGAGCCATGAACGCCTACGCCAGTTGGCAGGGCACTTGATGATGACGATGATATATTTGTCAGGTTCTCTCGGTGACCTCAATATTTGTCCAAGTATTACAGATTCATAGAGACAGATGCTTCCTTATATCGAGACAAGATAATCGTGAATTTTTGGTCAAATTATGAAATGATAGGGGTTTGGAAAATGTGGAGACAATCGGAAGGATTCAGGGTATTAGAGAAAGAGGTCGTCGGAAAGGAAAAAGAAGGCTGGATGGTTTGGCAAAATGACACGAAAGATAATCGAAGCTTACCTTTTTAAAGAATTAGAAAACATTATTGTGAGAGTGCACGATTGTTTATGTTGACACATGGCGATCACTGAACATGAATAACCAATCAGAAATATAGATTAAATGACCAGAATATTTGCGAATAAATATTTTGCTGTCCTTCTACGAGTTTGTCGTTATTCTTCTATGACTCGCTTGTGTCTGTGTTTTTCGTCGAGCTTCTCAGCTGTATTTTGTGTTTTTATTTGTACCTCCTAAAAAGTACTGCAACATTAAACCCTCTTTTCGATACCATTGTGACCGGCTTGAACATTTGACATAAATGCGCACATTTAAAATACACGACGAAAGGAAATCCTGGACAATTAACAAGAAAAAATGGACAGTCTAAGACTTCATTGCACTTATCTTCTTGTGCCTTTCGTCTAGCAATGATGCATAGGTCCTCAACCAACTCTTCCCGAGCTTGTAAACTTGTTCATGCTTGCTTGGGTATTGCAGTTCTAGTTGTCTACAGAATGAGGTAGTCCGTCTCAGGCTAACCCTCTCTAGTCGCCTCTTACGACATGCTTGATAAAGTACAGTGTTTACTATTCTTTGCTTCCCCTATGGACCTCCGTAACATATAGGCGTTGCCACATTAACTATTGACTATTGTTAATGAACAAGCTGCAGGCTTACGGACCGCGCTACTGTGGGAAGCGGGCGAGCAATGGACCAGGCTGGTATATTGAATATCCTCAATATATACTGTATGTGGAAAGAATGAGATTGTGGGGAATTGGCTGGGGTTCTGGAAGAATTTCAAAACTGAGAGGGAAGACCAGGAGAACTGTCAATCAGATAACGGTGGGAACGATTAGTAGTGTGACTCTTCTCTGGTTGTTGAACGAGGGGACGGAGTGCGTATGGGAATGTCCTGAGAAAAGCGATGACAGTTCTTAGCTCAACTCAACTCAACATTGAATATCGCCAGAGAGACAGGGCTATACACGAATCAAGAGACGACCGCGAATCTGCTATCTTGATTAGACTGCAAGAACATCAAGTGGAAATAATTGAAGCCAGACAGTAGCGCTATGCATGGGCCAAAGATGAATAGTTAACACAGAGCTGGCGTCTTCAACCATGACACGTTGCGGGTGGTACCGAAAAGGGGATCTATGTACTTGTGGACTGAGTGTTCCGAGTACTTGTGGACTGAGTGGCCCGAGTACTTGTGGACTGAGTGTTCCGAGTACATGTGGACTGAGAGGGCCGAGTACTTATGGACAGAGTGGTCCGAGTACTTGTGGACAGAGTGGCCCGAGTACATGTGGACTGAGTGATCCGAGTACTTGTGGACTGAGTGGTCCAAGTACTTGTGGACTGAGTGGTCCGAGTACTTATGGACTGAGTGGTCCCAGTACTTGTGGACTGAGTGGTCCCAGTGCATGTGGACTGAGTGGTCCGAGTACAGTGAGGATAAAAAGGCGACGAACCGACCGACCGACTGACTGACTAACTAACTATGTACTTATTGCTTAAGACTTGAAGTTATGGACCACAAACGCATAGTCGTAGTTACAGATAGACTTCTATGATAAAGGAACATATACTCCAAACGCACAGCCCATATGGTTATGCCCTTAATGCCATCAAGACAGTAAAGTTATCAATCAATCAATAAAAACCCAACATTTAAACCGCCGGCTAAAAGACTTAATCTTACGATATTCGTATCCTCGTGATACATCACCAGGTGTTATGTTCTGTAAAGATTAATTTTAGTCGTAAAAAAGTGATGTGGTATCATAAACTCTTAAGGGCAAGGAAGCCAGCACGTGATGTTTTAAATTTTCTGTTGGGATACAGAAAAGTTTAAAGGAATGAGACGATTAAACGAATATAGTGATGAATGTGAATCGGCAACTTTGACCACACTGGAGGTGCATCAAGTTAAACGGAGTGAAGCCAAACAGAAGCACTGTGCAGGGGGTCAAAGAAGATTAGTGATCCAACACACAGATGGGGTCATTGACAGCTACACTCTGATGGAGATACTGAGTAGGGCATCTGAGGACATATAAACCTAAAGCTCATTGTACCAAGAGTATGTGAATGCTCATTGTACTGAAGGGATAATCTGATGACTAATTAACTCAACTTCTGATTGACTGACTAACTAGTTAGCTAACTAACTTATTTAGTGACTAACTAACTAGCTAACTAACTTATTTAATGACTAACTAATTAGCAAACTAACGTATTTACTGACTAACTAACTAGCTAACTAAATTATTTAGTGATTAACTAACAAGCTAATTTATTTAGTGACTATCTAGCTAGATAACTAACTAACTAACTAAGAAGCTAACTAACTAACTAACTAACTAATTAATGTCAGGATAGTTTCTCTTGAACTTTTTATGTCCTTTTGTCCTGGCCCATACAGTTAAAACATCACGTTTAATATAACTTACAAAGTCAGTATAGTTTAGAAAACCATATGGGATAATTAAAACGTTGTCTTTAACATTACATTAAAATTAAGAGATAATGAATGCTGCACTAAACCCTGAGGCCCCTTGAGTGTTCAGTTTTCATTACAATGCAGCTCTGAATAAGAAAACGTTAGACAAACACAAAACCACATACAGACATTATTGTTTTTCGTCCCTGACAAAGATCAGCTAGGACACACACTGGTGATCCATCCGGACATCCACAATAGCAGCCGGTTTTGTCATGTGACCAGATTATCAGAAGACAGCCGCCCCACCAAGCTCTGTACCACTTAAAGTAAGTAATGGACTCTTTCAGTAAAATGTCTTGTACTAACTGGGTCGAGTGCGGAGTTATACAGCCACGACAACAACAAACAAGTCCTTTTCCGAGGGAGAGTTTATTTCAGGTCCACATGAGTGTCCGTGGCGAAGTGGTCAAGTCGTCTTCCTCATACTCCCAATGATGTGGGTTAGATTCCGATCTACGTCGTTTGGTTCACGAGTGCAATTTTCTTGCAGACTTCTACGGTCGTCGCTGGAGATATGAAGTTCGAGGCCACCCTGCGAAAGAGACCTAGCCATATGGGATAAAACCATGTGTAATGAAGTCGACCTTCTCGCCTTTTAAACCTCTTTTAAACCACGCGATAGGGTTAACAAGTGATTGTACTAACCAGCACTCAATCGCGGCTCGTTAAATGCCACTCATCACGTTAACGTGTGTGTGTTTATCTAGTTCATAAATAAACACACATGTATTGTTTGATGCTCATTGATTAGAAGAAGGAAGTAGAGACTAGACATTTCTTTGTATTTAACTAGAATTTTGAGTATCATATGCCAATCTAATCATGTGTGTATATGAAAGAAACCTGCGGAGTCACAAAGAAGTCAACAGCGCTGTTTACTATCATCTATCGCTCTAATAACCACAGGCACAAATCCTGCCGCAAGACAGTGTTTCGGGCCGTTAGAAGCTTTTGTTAGTGGCACGAGTTGAATCGGGGCAATTGGATCTCACAAGTGGCCCAAGAACATTCTATGTTTGGCGGGGATATAGAACTCTGGGACATCTGATGTGTTGGTGTAAAGAGATTATGTAACTGGAACGCTTAATCAATTCTTCTCTTCCATCACTGCTTGTTGTTCTTCCTCTTCCTCTTATGGCTCTTCTTATTATTCTTTTCCTTATTGTTTTCATTGTTCTTCTTCTTCTTCTTCTTCTTCTTCTTCTTCTTCTTCTTCTTCTTCTTCTTCTTCTTCTTCTTCATTTCTTCCTATCTTCTTCTTCTTCTTCTTCTTCTTCTTCTTCTTCTTCTTCTTCTTCTTCTTACTTCTTCTTCTTCTTCTTCTTCTTCTTCTTCTTCTTCTTCTTCTTCTTCTTCTTCGTCTTCTTCTTCTTCTTCTTCTTCTTCTTCTTCTTCTTCTTCTTCTTCTTCTTCTTCTTCTTCTTCTTCTTCTTCTTCTTCCATCTTCCTTCTCTTTCACCTCTTCTTCCTCTTCCGCTTCTTCGTCTTCTTCCTCCTCCTCTTCTTCGTCCTCCCCCTCTTCCTCCTCTTTTAAGGGAAAACAGTCACTCAGCGATCTCACGCTCTTTAATCCTTCACTGCGTCTTATAATTAAATAGTAGTTAGCATTATGTCCTTAAGTTGTGTGTGTGTGTGTGTATGTGTGTGTGTGTGTGTGTGTGGGAGGGGGGGGGGTGTGCCAGGAGTAAACGTGGGACATCAAGGCGTTCTGCGTGAGACTGACCACTTCGAGTGTCGATTGCCGATTGGTCTATAAAAAATAATGGGCTTGCACCTTATACACAATACGCTTCAAAGTGTACAGTGGTCCGTTACTCTTAGATTTACATGTTTATTTGTTATCTTAATATATTCGAAAGAAGAAGCAATATCTACAAGTAAAATACACAAGACTGACAGAACGCGAACAAAGGAAAACTAAAGACAACTCAGGGATCATAGATACGCTAGAAGGTGATTCCAACCTTCAACTTTGACCTCACTTCCTTCGACAACTAGATCACCTTGCTTCTCGGAACTTATCTATCTCATTACTTAACTTAAAGACTTTTATCCGCCGTATCTCTCTGGGTTTCAAACATTCCGGAGCTTTAGCATTACAGCCTCTAATAGCGTTTTAATTCCCCACTGAGTCCCAAGAAGCCATATCACCACTATCTGCGTAGTACTTTATTACGCTACAGTGCACGGCATGTTCGAAGCGGCACTGATATTACAGAGGAGCATAGAGTTTATTTCCTCGCTTCAAGGGGTAACCGACTTTGCAGATGTGCAACCAACAAACCACAGACAGATAAACATCTGAGCACGACACAGGACGCCGGGGAGATATGGAGCAGCTATTGGCGGGGGATCCTGTGTGATATCGAAAGGAAATCGACAGATGACGGTCTGGGTAATCTACAGGGGGAAAAAATAATCAGGAATTTGGGAAATACTACGTGAGAGAGATCTAGGACAACGTGAAAATATGCACAAGGTGGAAGTGTTCTGTTTCTACAAATACCGTTTGAGCGTAGGGTCGATGTATTAACATCTCCGCTGGGAATTCAGAAATAACATATTTGGACATAACATCTGCTACAAGAGCGAGAGGGCGCCCGAGAAGAGCATGGATTGACGACATCAAAGAGACGGTACAATCACACGGAATAACACTATTCAGTACCACCCATCGGGGACCGGAGCGCCAATTATTCTTCCCCACGACTCTTGACGGCGAAAGTGAAAGATGATGATGATGATGATGACTTCTTAAGAAACCGTGGTAGTGCTGTGGCTAGATGCTCGCCTGCTGGCCCGGTGGTCATGGTTTTTACCTGGATCGCACTGGATTCGAATTTAAAACAAAAATTGAACTGGGCTTGCAGGCCAACCCAGCCAAACGTGGGTTAGTAAAGCAAATAAAAGCCCCTTTACACACTTAATGCGCATTGGGTATATGGTGCTAGATCCATACTTTTCTTGACAGAACGGCACTCAGTGGCTGATGTGGTCGGTATTACCTGTACTTCCCAAGACATTCCAATGTTAGACTGGGTTCATCTGAGAGCCCAGGTTAATTCTAACCATTTGAAACCGCCCCGAAGCGGATCGAACCCAAGGCTACAGGTACGAACGAACGAACGAACGAACGAACTTTATTTTAAAAGGGTTAAGAATTGGGCACGCTGGCCCGCCTTACATTCTGCCCTTCTATCGGCAGGCGAGCGTCTAGCTGCTGTCCTACCGATACTCCCTAAAATGGGAACTAAGAAATAATGCTCCATATTCGAACAACGTCAGTGACCGTGTGTTTGAAGTATTTGAGACAAAATATAATTCTTGTATTCACTTCATATGAGAGAGTACTGAAAACATATATCCATCTTGTTCTACTGTGTGACAGTGAATCTTGGGATGTGAAAGAATACACTAAGCAGAGTCTGTTGTACCAAAGAAACTGATTTCGAAAAGAAATGTTCCGAATACATTGCACTGTCAGAAAATCTTAGACCGATTGCCTGGATGAGACTAATAAAAAGTAGAAAGATATATACACATCTATAAGAAAGTGACAAATGTATAATGAGGAGAGAGGCATTGGTCAACATTAGAAAGACTGAAAAGCTCAACGGTAAAAGAGGCAGAGTCAGAGCGAGTGAATTGCTTGACAGTCTAAGGCAGTGTTTCCCAACGTGGGGCCCACGCCCTACGGGGGGGGGGGGGGGGGGGGGGGGGGGGGGGGGGGGGAATTCGATTGTTAAGGGGGGCAATTCGAAAATGGAAGAAATCGGCTGGATATAACAAAACGGGGAGACTTGAGACTGAAGTTAACTAAATTGGAACCTGCCATAAAATTTCTTTGCAGCAAGCATCAAGCGCAAAGATCTCACTAAATTTAAATAATGGTACTTCAATTTTAATTCACCGCAAACACCGCAAACGAAGAAAATCCCTTCGAGCCTCATTTGCATCGGTCCGGCAATCATTTTCCGGTTAAGTGTTTGGTGGACTGCTGGACCGATCGATGGCTGTTTTTTTAGTTTTGGGCCCGTAGGGCCCTCACTGTCGTCGACAGTGAAGGCCCTACGGGCCCAAAAACTTAAAAACATCCATCGATCGGTCCAGCAGTCCACCAAACACTTAACCGGAAAATGATTGCCGGACCGCTGCAAATGAGGCTCGAAGGGATTCTTCTTTGTTGCGGTGAATTAAAATTGAAGTATCTAAATAATTACTGCCGGTCTCTCTGGCTGTGGGGTTACAACAATTTCTCTCTGTAATCCCGCTTTATCACGCAGAGTCTCGTAGCGGAGCGAGAGCTGAGGCGGTTCGACCCCGCTGGTGACTTGCGGGATACTGAGCCGGCCGCTCAGAAAGCAATGGCAAACTACTGAGCGAATCTTGCCAAGAGATCAACATACAGCTGAAAGATGCTGGTGTTGACAGCTAAGTCCTGTAAAAGGATATGCTAAACAAAACAAAAAAAATAATTACTAATAATTAAAATAATATAGAAAAATCTTTCATTAAAATTATTTTGTACTTGAATTTCAGTTCTCCATTATATGTTTTGAAAATTTACTTACTGTGTTTGCTCAATAATTTTCTAGTGATTTATTCCTAACACCTATCGGTCCTTTGGCTAGGATCGGGTGCATTTGCTGCTCTCCCCCCAGTAGTGCGCCTGGTCTGGTCGGGGGCCGGGATGATCAAATAAAAACCCATCACATATCCTCACCTTAGATGTGGGCCTGGTGGACCACTGTGGGCAATAGCTCACAGTGAGACTAAGGGTCCACAAAAAAAAAATAAAAAGAGGGAGGTGGGGAACCAGCTTGTCTGGGGTAACCGCCAAAAAAAAAAAAAAAATTCACGGAACACAACCCACACACAAGGACGCGGGACCTGGAAAGGGGGGGGGGGCGGCTCTGGCCCCTCTGGGAACCGTGAGCACTTCTAAGAAAAAAAATTCAAGTTTCTTTAGTGAACATTTCAATTTTTTTTTAATATAAAAAATGATGCATATGTTGGGGGGGGGGGGGGGGGGGAATAATAATTTTTTAAAGGGTTATGTGGGGCATAGTACAAAAAAGATTGGGAAACACTGGTCTAAGGCATAAAGACGAAGAACTATTTTCAGTCAAGTTGATACAGAACACCAAGGACCGAGATCTGTACAGAGATATGCACGCCTACACTACTTTGCAGTACACGTGATGATGATGACAATAATTATGATGATTGTGTGCTGATGCCGAGGTTGCTGGTTCAACCCCTACACCGGTCAGTTGGATTAAAATGTTGACCTGTCGGCTTTGACTTGGGGACGTTATTTACAAGTACCTATAAAGTTGAAGGGTTCGCATGATGGCGAAGCACGCTGGTAACAGGGAAAGCTAATCCACACGTAAAAATCAGTCCAGTGTACCAGAAATACAATCACATAAATAGACGCACATAGTATTATTTGGCACTCACAGAAGAAGAAGAAGGAAATAGAGATTAGAAGACGCACTAGACAACATAAAATTTGAAAGCTATAATAGTTACCAACCGGGATCGAACCTGTCGCCTCCAAATGACGACGGCGCCTCGCTGCAGGAACAAGTGTACTTCGACGCACGACCAACTGCCATGGCAACACACAAGAGCGAGTGCCTAAATCGCCACGTGCATTTCGACAGTTTTTATATAGAAAAATAAACAGTTATCTAAAATTGGACGTTTGTAAAGAGATTTCAATCTTTTCCCACATATTTCGCCATTCAAATCCTGATTCGCCGGCAGATGGCCCGTGTCAGGCCGTGTCACGCATGTACTTCCTTCGGTTCTATTTGAGTACACGGTGCCCAGACTCATATTTCGCTCGGTAGGTGGCGCGGAATTCGCTGTTTAGTTGCGCATCCGTTTGCACAATTTTCAATCATATTTTATGTTAGGACAAGCGTCCCAGTCAAGGCTGATATAATGGTTCTGTTAAGACCAAATGTTCAATGAAACCTAATGACGCCTCAGCAAATATTTTATGCATAAAAATTCCCTTTAAAAATGACAGATTGCAAACACTTTACATGTAACGTAAAACCATAGATTTAATCTTCCAATCACTGGTTTACGATTTCGGCTTTGACTGAATTATTTAGTTAATTATTTTAACTTAAAAGTATTCAGAGAACCTGCTTCAGTAGATATGTGGAAAAGGGGGGGGGGGGGGGGAGATTCTGTTTGTTTTCGCACTGTATTGATTGTGAACACAGCTACATTGTTCCCCAGCTATAATGACTCCCGTTAATGTCACAGATGATGTCAAATGTCAATAGTCTTAGTCTAGTCCGGTGTATTAACTCATCTATATGCCCGCTATAGGCAGCGTGCTACTCTTCTTCGTAAGCTGCTCTGCATCTTCTATGGCAGCATGGACCCTCAACCAACCCACCCCTAGCCGATCCATCTTTTGCAATATCCCCCATATGTTATGTAAAAAAATAAATAGCTGCATGTCCTTTACAGTACGTCGCAATCCACCCCAGCATTTATTGGCTGTTTGTGATTGTCTAGGTAATATTCAGTTCATTAGTTTCCCCTTGCTTTCCGAACAGCTGATGCTCTTTAAGTTAATTGCATATCCTTTACATGACGGCAGTCAACCCCAGCATTTTAGGCTGTTTGTGATTTCTTGGCAAGTTTACGTTCAGTAGTTTGCATTGCTTTCTGAACTACCGGCACGAATACCACTAGATGAAAACCAGCGCCATGAGGTTACTTCCAAATCGCCCGCAGCCGTGTTTCGAACGTGGTATGCAGGATTACGAATCGCATTCGTAAACACTGTGCCACAGCTCTTACCGTTATGAAAAATGGGCGCAAACCGATCTGGTCCCAAATTCCTCCACCTTACTCGCAAGTGTAAGTAAAGGCTCCTTTTACACATCTTCAGGTTTATTCTACATGCGGCACTAAACCCAAACCTTCATTGACCAATCGGCACTCGAGGAAGGATACTGGTCGCCCAAGACATTTCCCAATAATAATTATAACAATAATTTCCTAAGATATTTCCGGATATCCATCTTAAGCTGGATAGTCTTGGTAACTCGGGCCATTTAAAAAAAAAAGAAAAAAAGAAATGGCCTCGATCCGGATTCGATCCAACAACCACCGGAATCATACGCGTATTAGGCAACTATGGAGAGTGACCACCACGTCTGACCTACCTTGATGTGGTACTGTGTGTTCTGTTGGAGCTGTAGGACCATGTAGCAGCTGGTTGTGACGTAGCGAGACACCAACAGGTTCTTGTCTTCTTTGTAGGTGGTTACATTGTAGCTGTCCGTAGACTCGTTCAGCACCGGGGACCAGGTGATGTTGACCAGGACTAGGTCAGAATGAGGCTGTAGTGTCATCGAGGATATGTTCAGGTATAGTTGTAATACTGGGGGATCTGGAAAAATAAACGTAATTAAAACCACAATAAGGGTTACAAATTATAATACATTTATTCAAAACAATATATTCTGTTAGTGAATGTAAATACAAAGTCGCAAAACGTCAGGCAATAAGTTATGCAACCTGTATCTTGTGACTTATGTGTTAAAATGTAATATACCAAGAACCAAAAGTTTAATAAACGTTTGACTCAAACGTTCATTAAACTTCTCCGCAATCAGTTCCGAAACAAATCCAAACTTACTCAAACATTGAGTAAGTGCGGATTTCTGAACCTAAAGCTTTTAAATATATTAGCAAGTGCGAAGTTGTGAACCAAACACTTGTTGAATTATGCCATATACGTAAAATACAGACTTGTTCATTGGATGTACATTTAGATATTTAATAGCTCAGGATAAGAGAAGTGTAGTCTTATTTTAAGCAAGACACAAAGCATACTGCCAGCACTGATTCCATATGCTGTGATATTTTTGTATGGGCGATCGCCCGCTTTGAACTCAAGCCTAGTCCATACACTTGCTACTATTTCGAGTGCACTGGACTGATTTTTGCGTGTGTATTAACTTTTCCTATTACCAGTATCCCCAGCCATCAGGCAAATCCACTCCGACATCTGAGGTACGTGTAATTTACGTCCCCAAATCAAGGACAATAAGTCAACATTTTAGTCGAATTGACCGGTGTAGGGGTTGAACCCGCAACCTCACCATCAGCACATGAAGTTTAATAGCTGGGGATCTTATCCACTGGAACGTGCCGACCTTCCTGTGACATAATTAAAGATTAGCCACGCGTATGTTCATCTGAGTAACCACTTGTATGTTCATCTGATTTGTTCTTCTGTCTATCATCTCCACATGAAGCACAACCTTCATTCAGCTCAGGTTATAGAGATTTGTACTTATAGATGTGTCCATAATATGGCTGGACTTGGTAGCTGAAGGTTTCTACCCAATGAGGAAGCTTGTCTAATGTAAACCTTCCTTTGTCGCCTCTTACGCTATGCATGGTATGTTATGATGTTGTTATTCTTTGCTTTCTTTTTGGGCCCAGGTAACAGACGGACTATTTGTACATTGCCATATCTCTATTTGCACAACATGTGTTTGCCAACGAAGGTAGCAAATAACGTTCTTAAGCATTATATATAACCGGTAATGGCACGTAGAAGTGAATCATGGACAATCAGAGGATTATTGAGGGATTACTTAGAGGCTGCAGAGCTTTGATTAGATAGAAGAATGTCAAGAACATCTTCTACAACAAATAAAGTAATGAAGACCTCTTGAAAGATACCAACTCACAAAGACAGCTGATCTCACGTATCAGAAATAGACGGGCTACAATCTTTGAACACATCTTGCTTGTTATGGGAAAAAACTCCCACTAACGATCGAGTCTGTGGACAAACAATTACCTAAAAACTCCCACTAACGATCGAGTCTGTAAACAATCAATTATCCAAGACCTGTGGAGGAAACATGCCCAATCTAGACCTAATCCCAGCCTGTCTCCGTGTGCTGTGCTGAACCAGGACCTGGTTACAATATAATATGGTCATCTCCAGATGTGAGTTCCATCACTGCTCTTGCACTCGCCGCTGGTTATGTGCTTGGAGAGGGGAATGAGAACACTGTAACACAGTACCTGAGATGATGGTACTTTGGTGCTGAGCTGGCAGAAATGTCTCCACACCAAGCTCAATTAGATAGAGGGAAGCCCTGGGTTCAGACGGATGTTTGGCAAAGGATAAGTATAGTAGTGGTTTTCCTTAGACTTACGCGGAAAATATGTATGGTTTGACTCCAGTTGCCTATGTCTAAAAAGAGACAGCAGAGGGAGAGATTGTGTTTGTCGGTTCTTTTCCGCTGATGGCCACAGCACGGAGATTTTAGTTATTTCTTAATAGAAGCAGCTTTCCTCTACCAAAACCAACTCAACTCCTTTCAATGGCCACTGTCCGCGTGGTTCACGACTGTGTGGTTCACGATTGTGTGGTCCACAACTTTGTGGTTCATAACTGTTGGTTCACGACTGTGTGGTTTGCGACTGTGTGATTCACGACTGTGTGGTTCACGACTGTGTGGTTCACGATCGTGTGTTTCACGACTGTTGGTTCACGAATGTGTGGTTCACGACTGTGTAGTTCACGACTGTGTGGTTCACGACTGTGTGGTTCACGATCGTGTGTTTCACGACTGTGTGCTTCACGACTGTTGGTTCACGACTGTGTGGTTCACGACTGTGTAGTTCACGACTGTGTGGTTCACGACTGTGTGATTCACGACTGTTGGTTCACGACTGTGTTGGTTCACGACTGTGTTGGTTCACGACTGTGTGGTTCACGACTGTGTTGGTTCACGACTGTGTTGGTTCACGACTGTGTGGTTCACGACTGTGTGACTCACGACTGTGTTGGTTCACGACTGTGTTGGTTCACGACTGTGTGGTTCACGACTGTGTGGTTCACGACTGTGTGATTCACGACTGTGTTGGTTCACGACTGTGTTGGTTCACGACTGTGTGATTCATGACTGTGTGATTCACAACTGTGTGGTTCACTATTGTGTGGTCCACGATTGTGTGGTTCACGACTGTGTGATTCACGACTGTGTGGTTCACTGTTGTGTGGTTCACGACTGTGTGATTCACGACTGTGTGATTCACGACTGTTGGTTCACGACTGTGTGGTTCAGTATGTGTGGTCCACAATTTTGTGGTTCACGACGGTTGGTTCACGACTGTGTGGTTCACTATTGTGTGGTTGACGATTGTGTGTTTCACGCTTGTGTGGTTCACGACTGTGTGATTCACGCGTGTGTGGTTCACGACTGTGTGATTCACGACTGTGTGGTTCACGCCTATTGGTTCACGACTGTGTGGTTACGACTGTGTGATTCACGACAGTATGGTTACGACTGTGTGGTTCATGACTATGTGGCTCACGACTATGTGATTCACGACTGTGTGGTTACGACGGTGTGGTTCACGACTGTGTGGTTCACGACTGTGTAGTTCACCACTGTGTGATTCACAACTGTGTGGTTCAGGACTGTGTAGTTCACGAATGTGTGGTTCACGATTGTGTGGTTCACGACTGTGTGGTTCACGACTGTGTGGTTCAGTATGTGTGGTTCACGACTGTGTGGTTCACGACTGTGTGGTTCACGACTGTGTGGTTCAGTATGTGTGGTTCACGACTGTGTGGTTCAGTATGTGTGGTTCACGATTGTGTGGTTCACGACTGTGTGGTTCACGACTGTGTGGTTCAGTATGTGTGGTTCACGACTGTTGGTTCACGACTGCGGAGCCAACATAATTTTCTATCCTCCATGTCTAGAGTTCACTCTATCATTCGCCTCCCAGTTGATGTACCTAGGAGTAGGACAGCTGTTGGATGGAGATCGCCAGATGTGGAGAAGCATGTTCGCCCAATATATAATGATATAACTTCTGCATTGTATCATGGAGATCGCCAGATGTGGAGAGTCATTTCACCCAATATATAATGATATAACTTCTGCGTTGTATCATGGAGATCGCCAGATGTGGAGAATCATTTCACCCAATATATAATGATATAACTTCTGCATTGTATCATGGAGATCGCCAGATGTGGAGAATCATTTCACCCAATATATAATGATATAACTTCTGCGTTATATCATGGAGATCGCCAGATGTGGAGAATCATTTCACCCAATATATAATGATATAACTTCTGCATTGTATCATGGAGATCGCCAGATGTGGAGAATCATTTCACCCAATATATAATGATATAACTTCTGCGTTGTATCATGGAGATCGCCAGATGTGGAGAATCATTTCACCCAATATATAATGATATAACTTCTGCGTTGTATCATGGAGATCGCCAGATGTGGAGAATCATTTCACCCAATATATAATGATATAACTTCTGCGTTGTATCATGGAGATCGCCAGATGTGGAGAATCATTTCACCCAATATATAATGATATAACTTCTGCGTTGTATCATGGAGATCGCCACATGTGGAGAAGCATGTTCGCCCAATATATAATGATATAACTTCTGCATTGTATCATGGAGATCGCCAGATGTGGAGAATCATTTCACCCAATATATAATGATATAACTTCTGCATTGTATCATGGAGATCGCCAGATGTGGAGAATCATTTCACCCAATATATAATGATATAACTTCTGCGTTGTATCATGGAGATCGCCAGATGTGGAGAATCATTTCATCCAATATATAATGATATAACTTCTGCGTTGTATCATGGAGATCGCCAGATGTGGAGAATCATTTCACCCAATATATAATGATATAACTTCTGCATTGTATCATGGAGATCGCCAGATGTGGAGAATCATTTCACCCAATATATAATCATATAACTTCTGCGTTGTATCATGGAGATCGCCAGATGTGGAGAATCATTTCACCCAATATATAATGATATAACTTCTGCATTGTATCATGGAGATCGCCAGATGTGGAGAATCATTTCACCCAATATATAATGATATAACTTCTGCATTGTATCATGGAGATCGCCACATGTGGAGAATCATTTCACCCAATATATAATGATATAACTTCTGCATTGTATCATGGAGATCGCCACATGTGAAGAATCATTTCACCCAATATATAATGATATAACTTCTGCATTGTATCATGAAGATCGCCAGATGTGGAGAAACATTTCACCCAATATATAATGATATAACTTCTGCATTGTATCATGGAGATCGCCAGATGTGGAGAATCATTTCACCCAATATATAATGATATAACTTCTGCATTGTATCATGGAGATCGCCAGATGTGGAGAATCATTTCACTCAATATATAATGATATAACTTCTGTATTGTATCATGGAGATCGCCAGATGTGGAGAATCATTTCACTCAATATATAATGATATAACTTCTGCGTTGTATCATAGAGATCTTTCTCTTAAGTTACGTGGTGTTATCTCCAACTTCTAATTATCTACTGTCTTGTATATCTACTGTCATGTAAATTTCCAATATTCAAACTCTAATTACTTATGTGTCTGGGAACAGGACAAAAACCTTTGACATACTGTCTCATTAGAGGGCAGATATCACGCCATTTGTGTCAGCCTTTCGCTGATTCTGTATTTAAAATATTTCAATAAGTGGCTCGTTATAAGAAAAAGAAAAGCTCGATGTTTCATTCATTATGTGTCGTTATGTCTTCGAGCAATTACATCGAACATAGACGTTTATCTGGGGGCTTTGCACAATGCCATTCATGTTTTTTTTGTTTTGGTTTCTCTTCGTGGGATATTAAAACTCGATAACAATTCAGTCATTGAACTAGAGGATACGTTAGAAGGGGGCGGTAGAGGTGAAGGGTGATTAGAGCTATAGGCTGGGAAGAAACAAATAGACGCACAGAATAACGATGAATGAAGTTCAAGTTAGGTTAATTTCGTGGGTAAATGGTCTGACAGAATCACTAATGTGAAGTTCGTCTAGAGAACTAAACACATATCGGTAAATCAAGAGGTGAAGAAAAGACGCTGGCCATGAATAGGGTTTACATTGTGAGTATTTGAGTTGAGTTGAGCTAAGAATCATCACTACACGCAGGACATTCCCATACGTGCTCCGTCCCCTCGTTCAACAACCAGTGAAGAGTCAGACTACTAATTGCTCCTACCGCTATCTGGTTGAAAGTTCTCCTTGTCTTACTTCTCAGTGTTGAGATTCTTTCAGAACCCCTGCCAATTGCCCCGCAATATCATTCTTTCCACATACGGGTCCTCAATCTATTCCCCCGCCTTCTCTACCTGGTCCCATAGGCGCTTGACCATCTCTCCCTTGTCCGTAGGTAATCTACCACCAAGAGGTGCATTACCTGCCAGCTTGTCAGCCTGTATATTACGAACACTTACGAACAGTATAGCCAGAAGGTCCTTTGTATAGAACTTACAGGGAAAACGAAATAGAAGACAACTTAAAACAAATAGAGAAGAGAATTAGGCGCAGACAAGCAAGGGAAGGAAATGGTCGGAGCAGTATTAGATAGCAAACTATAGGACGGCTGTATAGATTCTATACTATTGTATGCACGCGAAACATGGACATTAAACAAACATGACGAGAATATCTGATGGCAGTAGTAATGTGGTTTCTGTCGAAAACATATAGAACACAATGGCTGGGCTGAGAAAAAAGGGAAACCAAATGAGACAGTACTACAAGAAGCAGATTAAAACTATAAATTGATCAGAGAAATTGGACGTAGACAGCGGCAATTTTTGGAAAAGGTAAGGAGAATTAGACTTCACAAATTAGTGGGAGCAGACAGAGAGAGAGAGAGAGAGAGAGAGAGACAGAGAGAGAGAGAGAGAGAGAGAGAGAGAGAGAGAGAGAGAGAGAGAGAGAGAGAGAGAGAGAGAGAGAGAGAGATGTGATATTAATCGGGACAAAAACCACAGTCCTAATCTGAGACTCTGATGATCGTGTGAGGTGCCGAACTGTAATATTGAGAATGCATGATAATGATGATGATGATGATGATGATGATGATGATGATGATGACGATGATGATGATGATGGTTTATTCATTGAATTGTTTTCTTACGTGTGAATGGGTTTTGCTAAAGAGCAGTCACCATTACGTTTGCTTGGGCACATAACCTTTTTCATGCCTAGAGATATTACAGTTACGGTTATCATTTTGTCGCTAAATACATCTTCATCATCATGTGTCATACTATCTGTTGTGGCCAATCAGATCCTATATCACGGGCCGACGTGTTTACGTTTGATATTTCACCTCCACTTCGTTATTAAAATTTTCGCAAACCCATGGTGCTATTTCATTTAAACACAAGAAATAAATTGTGAGAACCGTTGAGGCCACTAAGACGATTAAACAAATAAACACACATAGTATTATTTGGCGCTCACAGCAGAAGAAGAAGAAGAAGGAAATAGAGATTAGAAGACGCACTAGACAACATAAAATTTGAAAGCTATAATAGTTACCGACCGGGATCGAACCTGTCGCCTCCAAATGACGTTATTTGACCTATGCTGGTTTAATATAAATTATGAGACCTATGGTGACATCTCAATGGTTTGATACGAATTATGTCCATATTCCATAGTTGTTTGGTTCATGTGTATGATAGACACTACCAATGAAGACACTTTTCTTGGATTGTCTAGTTGGTCGTGCGAAGTACACTTGTTCCTGCAGCGAGGCGCCGTCGTCATTTGGAGGCGACAGGTTCGATCCCGGTCGGTAACTATTATAGCTTTCAAATTTTATGTTGTCTAGTGCGTCTTCTAATCTATATTTCCTTCATCTTCTGTGAGCGCCAAATAATACTATGTGTGTTTATTTCATTTACCTATGTACAAATTCTGTCCATTTTAAAAAGTTGGGTATTGGGTTGCAGTTTGTACATAATGAACTACATCAAACTTGTGAAGTCAACATTACCAACCTAGGAACCTAGGTCTAGACAATTAGCCTATCAAAAGAATCAACCAGCCAACCAAGTCAGCAACCACCTAATGAAAAGAAACCATGTGTCGGAACTGTGGTTTGCGGACAGTGAACGCGTTTTACAATTTCACAAGATACCGAGTCGAGGGTTTGAAATCAGCTGCAGACGCTTAGAAAGCAGACAATCTTACGTTTTTTTCAATGGTATGAGAGTCGGTTGTTCAGAAACCAATGACAACCTACTGAAGGTAAAAATTGCCTAGTAAATCTCAAATAGCTTACAAATGCTGAGGTTGTTTACAACGTGCTGTAAAAGACATGCGACTAACTTTTCACTTGATAGACAGAAACATCGACTGCCGAGGCTGTTCAAATGGTTACAATATTACATGTCCATTGTGGGAAGTTGCGATCAACCTAGATTCACTTTCTAGGCAAGTTTAAGTTCAGTAGTTTGCCATTGCTTTCTGAACGAGAAGTCGACGTTCAAGTCCAACTTAATGCCGGTGTAAGGGTTTAACCGCTTACCTAACCATTAGCGCACCGGAAGTTTAAGAGCTAGATGATAAAGAAATCCACAGCAGCGTAAGCGATGAGATATTATATCGTATATATAAGAACCTTACCTGGCTGCAGATACTCCCTGGAAACTATCGGAATGGAAGGAAGCTCGACCTCATTGATGTTGTCCAGACAGCGAGTCAGTTGTAAGGAGTCCGGCTTGAGACAGGGATCTGTCTTAAACACCAGTTCGGCCTTGATTCTGTAGTCTTCAGCCAGGTAAATGACAAGCAGGTAGATGCTGTTGAATCTGAGGTTCTTGATGTCGTAGATCACCTGCGTGTGATGGAACAAACCACAATCAAAATAGTGGGAGGTCAATGTGGCTGGCCTGCTAACGACAATACCGACAACAACACCGACAACAACACCGACAACAACATCGACAACAACATCAACAACACCATCGACAACAACACCGACAACAACACCGACATCAACACCGACATCAACACCGACAACAACACCGACATCAACACCGACAACAACACCGACAACAACATCGACAACAACACCGACAACAACACCGACAACAACATCGACAACAACATCGACAACAACATCGACATCAACATCGACAACAACACCGACAACAACATCGACAACAACACCGACAACAACATCGACAACAACACCGACATCAACATCGACAACAACATCGACAACAACACCGACAACAACATCGACAACAACATCGACAACAACATCGACAACAACACCGACATCAACATCGACAACAACACCGACAACAACATCGACAACAACACCGACATCAACATCGACAACAACACCGACATCAACATCGACAACAACACCGACAACAACATCGACAACAACACCGACAACAACATCGACAACAACACCGACATCAACATCGACAACAACACCGACATCAACATCGACAACAACACCGACAACAACATCGACAACAACACCGACAACAACATCGACAACAACACCGACATCAACACCGACAACAACACCGACATCAACATCGACAACAACACCGACAACAACATCGACAACAAAACTACGGAGCTACGGAGTTCGTGCTCTGTGCGACGCTTTCCGCGCTGCGGAAAGGGGCCGAGCCATATGGGATAAAACCCGGTGCAATGAAGTCGACCCTGTCGACTTTTAAGCGACTTTTTACTCACTAATTTTCGCTTTTACGTATATACAACATGACTTTTTTTTTTTACACACTTACTAACTAATTATGTGCACAATTTATGAGTTACTTACACATGTTTTAACTATGAATAGTTAAATACCTATAGTGCTAGCATAATTAGTAGCTTGGACATGTTTTGTTACTTACTAATTAATTCATTCACTTATTTACCCTGTTGTTTACTAACTAAATTTCTTTTTTCCCCCATTCGTTCTAATTTATGTTATTACTCTTACACTCATTCACTGTCTGACCGACTGGCCAACTGTGTGACTGACAGAAAGATTGACTGACTCATACATACTCACAGTCACTGACTGACTGACTGACTGACTGACTGGCGGATGGATGGACGGACGGACGGACGGACGGACGGACGGACGGACGGACGGACGGACTGACTGACTGACTGACTGACTGACTGACTGACTGACTGACTGACTGACTGACTGCCTCACTCACTCACTCACTCACTCACCAATAAATAACCTATTATGTGGCTGTAAGTAAATCCAGCGCGGTCTTCACAATGAATGTTGGTTGCAATGGATTTCTCATCACTTTCTCTCTCGCTATGACAGAATGACCGGGACAGACTAATGTTCGTTCATCTCTCGATGTGGTTGTCCCACTTCTAACGCTGACTGCCTAATGCCTAACCATATTAACTGTCCCTGCTTTGTAATATTTATAGGATTGACATGTCTTTTATGTCGCCAAATTATTTAATTTGCCTCTTCTTTATTTTTTTAACCTCAGCTCTCTTTTAATTGGCAGCTTTTCTGAGACCTCTACATTCGGCTACTTTAGCTTCAATGAAAGTAAACTAAATTTGCACTGTCCCATTGCTTGCTGATTGTTCATGTGCCTGGCCCATATAATTTTGTTGAGTTTATTTACATTACCAGATAATCTTGTTCGTTGTAAAATTATTATTTATCTTTAATCCGGTAGCCATATTGGTGAAGATATGTGTTTTGTGTCTTTCGTGTCTTGTTTTACACACACAGTGGACGAATATTTAGAATTGCCCAAGCAAGCTGCTATTTATATGGCCAAGACATAGTTAGTGCAAACACTACCCAGAGACCAGGGGGGAATTTTGTTACTAGAAGCCCACGTGAAAAAATCCAGGCCCGCGCCGGGGCTTGAACCCGGGACCTCCAGCACTCGAGGCGGACACCATACCTCGAGACCACTCAGCTCCCTACAGTAAGTATGAGAACAAACAAGACGAATAATGCAATATGGTTTGGACCACGACGAGAACAATTACCACGTCTGATACACTCTGTGCACTCAGGTCTATCAAATGTGAAGGCCCTATCATATCAAAGATCTATAGCAATTTCCTGTTTCAGGGCATGTTTTGTTATAAAAGATGCGCAGGAAATATGTTAATAATGTTAAAGTATTTAAAACGAGAGCAGCAAACATTAATAATTTTAATGCATAACTGTGTTACGTTTAACGGATATACATATGACATGATAACAGTTGTTTATGCAATGACAAGATATACAAATTACATTTGTTATCAAGCGGCACGCCCATCTCAAAGAGTAAGAGCAATTCCCTTTAGAATTGAAAACGTTACTTCGCGACTAATAGTCGATAGCCACGTGAATCGAGAATCGTTAGTTAAATGAGCGAAGAAATTGCCCCAATCAGTCTAATGACACACGCAAATAGCTAGTTCCGCTACAATCTTCTAAACATGTCATGTACATTTTAACACAGTTTTACCCAGACACTGACACTTTAATTGACACGTCACACGCAAAGGATACTGACAGTATTACAGGAAGCAGACATAAAAGGATTAAGAAATAACAAACCAGGGGGAAACTCTACATGGCGTTGGGAATTAGATTTTGACAGTCGCAAAATATTCCCATTTCTGGAAATTCTAAGTTCAGAGACGAGGCTGTGACATTATTGTGACATGTTCCAGATCGTTAGTGAAGCAGCTAGTGAATGATTGGTCAATACCTTGTACTGACCAAAAATAGCTGAGAATCGACAGATTACTTTCAAGCTATCTTACGTCATGCACAACGTGACGGTTTCTGTGCGTAAGTTCCTTTTTGCGGAACGGGAAGTAAGTGTATGTGAATGTCTATTGGTGGGTTGGACCGTTAGTCGGTTCGCATCGGCTGCTTATCGTATATCTACCAATATAACCAACCAATCACCCATCCATCCACCCATCCATCCATCATCCATCCATCCAACTATTCCTCTCTCAACCATCCAGCCTCCTATCCGTCTACTCATCCATACATATATCTCTGACTGTCTATACACTCATCCATCTATAAATTCATCCATCCATCTATTGACTCATTCACTCATACATCTATTCATCCACCCATACTGAAGACACCCATACACCCCACCCTCAGTCCATTCATCTACTCACCGGCGATGTGGGTCTAAAAATATTGGATGCCAGGAGACAAATCTACTAAAAGGACATGAGCTTATAATGATTCATGTTTTCGGGAGTACCACTTCATCAGCTGCCCTACAGGGTCTACTTGCTATCGGACACCTTGACCAGTTCCGTAACTGTATCCGCCCATCCATATATCCAATCAATCACCCATCCATTCAAACACACTAACAAAAGCGAAAAAAAAAAAAAAAAAATCATTGTATACTGTTTGTGCCATAGGAGTCTTCGTGTTCATTGCCTTACTCAGTCTACAAGTAATGAGCTTTCCAAATTCCGGTCAAGCAACAATAAGTTAAGAATTGTACCAACCTCTTCAGTTCCTTTCGTGGGAACCGTTGCACCATAGTCATCTCTGGGCAGGGAGCAGCTGGGCACAAAGTAATAAGCATCCTTGCAGTCAATCAAAAACCACCTCAGCGAGAAGAAGTGTTCAGTATTCTGCCCCAACCAATCAGGGCCACGTACTGAGATTTCCGCTGTTTGAGACCAATAGGGAGCCACCTTCTTCGCGAACCTTAATCTTCGGTTAAACTGATGTTGACACTCATGTCCTTGAGTGCTTTCATGTACCAGCTGGGCTCCACGGCGTTGCGGAGCGCGACCAGCTGAGGTCCTGATGGATCGTCAATATCTGTGGACATGGAGGAATAGAGTTCAGTTTGTGTAACTTGCGTTCGTGTGTCTCCGAGGTCATCATGAAATAAAAAGATAGTTGCTTATCCTTTACAGGACGTCGCAGTCAACTTCAGCATAGTTTGGCTGTTTGTGATTTCTTGGCCTTTACGTTTAGTAGTTTACCATTTATTTCTGATCGACGAGCATCCATACGATTGTATGGGAAGTCCAACGCAAGTGGCTCTGCGGCCAAATCGCCTGCAGCTGTGTTTCGAACATGGTATGAGGGATTACGAATTGCATTTCTAACCCCAGTAACCCCATCACTAAAAAACGAACCTGCCCCGATACGGACTCGAACCAATGACCACCGGACCGACAAGCGAGCGTTTAGCCAGCCACCTGTACCACAGCAGCTCCAGTACAATGAAAGCAAAGAATATTAACACTGTGGTCTGCTTTGAATATCGATCGTAAATGTTGAGTGACGTGGCACTGGCTACATCATCTTGTAGAAAATCTGCAAAATCCAATCAATCGTGAACAAGTCTACACAAGGCTTGGCTTGAGTTGGTTGAGCGACTATTCTTCAATGGAAAATGAAAGGCAGTAGAAGGATCAAGAAGTGTAACTTTGATACGAGGACAAACATATATTGTAGGTGTTCACAATTCACAAATCAAATAGAAAATGCTGCAAACCAAATCTGATAAAGCTTTGAATCTCATCTCATCTCATCATGTTCCTCTTGTACCTTGCGGTGTCGAGGTGAAGTATAAACTTCGTGAGAGTGCCCGGTTATGGGCTTCGTATATCGACATTCCCATGGATTCTGTTATTCCCTCCGTCCAACGTTTACGTGGTCGGCCTCTTCCTCTGTTTCCATCTGGTCTGTACATCATTGCTTGTTGTGGCATGCTGTTGACTGGTAGCCTACCTGCATGGCCAAACCATTTGACCTGCTGCTTTCTAATAAAATCTAGAGCAGCTTTAACCCCCACTTTAGTCCTGATTTCTTCATTTCTGATCTTATCTCTTCTTGATACGTTGAGTATTCTTCTCAGGAACCTCATTTCTGTTGTTGTGATTTTTCTTTTCTCTTTTTCTGTCATTGTCCAGGTTTGGCACTGGTAGCTTTGAATAACATAACAAAATAACAGACATGTAGAAGGTCAGCTCTGCCCGAACTAAGTGACAAAACACACAAAATGTTGCGAAGACTAGTCGCCAACAAAAATAATAACAATGATAACTTTTTTTTTTAAGTCTCCAAAACAGCCGAACATCTAGCTATATACTCAACACTGAACTTCGTTTTAAAGTTTTAAGTGTACATGTTGTGACTTGATATATTTATTATTATTTCTCATTGATATTCTCATTTTATTTGCTGATAAGAGCTTGTCTCACCAACACCATCCAATTTTATTTGTTTGTTTTGCTTTCGTAAGAATGTTTTTACAAAGAGAAGGTTTTACATTCCTTGGTTTTATTAATAGTGGCTAGGTGTATGTTAAATTAATTATGAACAAATAAGACAAGCCGCTAAGGAAATGTGGTTTTATAGAAGAATGAAACAAGAAGCCGACACTAGTAATCTTAATGTCTTCAAAGTGGCAACGGTACAAAATATAGGCATGCCGAGATATATGATCACCATGGTAGATAGTACAGTGCATGCAAGAAAGAAAGAATGTAAAAAACCAACTGAGACAGCCAGACAGACATACAAACCGACGGAAGGAGGGGCGGGCTAGCGGGCAAATAGATAGATAGATATGTAGACAGACAGATAGATGAGTAGGTACAAAAAGTAGATAGAACCAACGAGCAAACGAACGAACTTTATTTCCAAATGTCACAAAATGGGCACGCAGGCTCAGCTTACATTCGGCCCTCCAAACCACTCACCTTTCGCACATCAATTGTTCACGCACATTGGGCAAGAAAAAATGTATAATAAATGCTGTGTACATAAACAACGCATATTAAAATGTTATGAGACAAGCAGGAACGCACGCACACGCGCGCGCACACACACACAAATGCACATACACACTCACACACCTATTCCTACATAATACACACACACACACCTATATACATGCATGCATGCAGGCAGGCAGGCAGTCAGGCAGGCAGGCAGTCAGGCAGGCAGGCAGTCAGGCAGACAGACAGACAGACAGACAGACAGACAGACAGACAGACAGCCATCCATCCACCCCCCCCCCACACACACACATATACTCACACACACATACATACACACATGCATGCATACAGACTGACAGACAGATTCGATGGAAATGCAAACGATGCTAATGAGAGGAAGATAAACAGGAGAGTAAACACACACTAACATAAGTATGGGAGTGAGAGAGATGTAGGTATTCTGTCTGTCTGTCTGTCTGTCTGTCTGTCTGTCTGTCTGTCTGTCTATCTGTCTGTCTGTCTGTCTGTCTGAGAGAGAGAGAGAGAGAGGAGAGAGAGAGAGAGAGAGAGAGAGAGAGAGAGAGGGAGAGAGAGAGGGGGGGGGGGGGAGAGAGAATACTTACACACAAACACAGAAATTTGCACATGCGTTTAAAAAATATAATAATAAATTACCATAACAACAGAGATAAACGAAATGTCTCTTAAGCAAAAAAGACAAAGGAAGCACTGAAATTTACATAGAACCTGTCTTGCTGTATGGCAGTGAATGAACATATTAAGAAGGGCTTGGACGGAGAAGTGGTTCCTGAGATGCATGTTGCGAATACCTTGGACTGTCAGAGTGGCTAACAAGAACTGCCTGGAAGAGGCTATTGAAAGTAGAACAGTATATACAGGTAGAAGATGGAGACCAACATTATTCTGTGGTCACATAATGATGAGCAAGAAATTGGAGAACATTGTGATAAATGGGAAGATCAGTGCGAACAGAAAAGAAGCACAACGAGAGAAATGCTATTGGATGGACTGAGGCGATGGCATGAAGAGAAATCATCAGCAGAGTTGATCCAGAACATCAAAGACCGAGATCTGTTTAGAGACATGAATGCCAACGCCAGTTGAAATGGCACATGATGATTATGACAGCAAAGATGTATATAGGCAAATGAACCGGTTCTGTAAATGAAGAAAAACACATGTCTCTTAAACGAAAGCAATACGCCAATTCTATCTAATCAGTATGCCTGCCGAGGCCAGAAAAACTTGCAGACATGTTCATTATAGTGAGAAGAATAGATATAACAATTAGGTTTGTGTTTTATAATCAATTTTAAAGATAACAACAGACAATGTTCTCATACATGTTATTTGAACGTCTTGCTGAAGTCGGATGTTTCGATATACAGGCAGGCGAAGATATCATCATCATCATCATCATCATCATCATCATCATCATCATCATCATCATCATCATCATCATCATCCATCATCGTGTAGCAGGTGCTAAGCAGAACGTCACTCTCAAGTTTCTCGATCTCTGGCCTTTCTCTGCCCTCGTCCACCCTCATGTCCAATGTGTCTGCAATGTTTCGTGTCGGTCTCATTGCTGGTTGATCCCTGCCTCTTCTTCGACGGCCCATGCACTCCATCGTTATACGTTCCAAGTCACTGTGACATATTTTCGGTTTATGTGATATGTTTCTGTTTATGTGCCAGTGTTCTTCGATGTTCAGATCTTCTCGTTTTAGCAATACGCTGTCGCGGTGTAACCAAGGTTCATTATAGCACCAACTAAGAAGAGGAGGGAAACAAAGAAGAAGAAGGACAGCGGGTGGAGGAGGAGGAAGAAGAAGAAGAAGGAGAAAAAGGAGGGGAAGGAGTTAACAGAACGAAGGAAGAAGAAGAAGAAGAAGAAGAAGAAGAAGAAGAAGAAGAAGAAGAAGAAGGAGAAGAAGAAAAGCAAGAAGAATGAGATTAGGAAGAAAAAGAAGAAGGTGAAGTAGAAGAAGTATTAAAAAAAGGGTGAAAGGAAGGAAAGAAGGAAGGAAGGAAGGAAGGAAGAAAAAGATAAGAAGAAGCGTGAAGTAGAAGAAGTATAAAACAAGGGAGGCAAGGAAGGAAGCAAAGAAGGAAGGAAGGAAGAAGAAGGAGGAGGAGGAGTAGAAGAAGTAAAAAAAAAGTAGGAAAGGAAGGGAGGAAGAAAAGAAAGAAGGAAGGAAGGAAGGAGAAGAAGAAATAGAAGGCGCAGCCGCAGCAACAGCAGGAGGAGAAACAGTAAGCGAAGAATGAGTTACCGAATGTTCTTCGATGTTCTTCTTCTTATCATTATTATCAAAAATGTCGTTTTTATTGTTGTTGTTAATCATTTTTTATTTCTTTGTCTTTGATTTGACTGTTTTCCCCCGAGATAAACACACAAAAAATTCTCTGCTGTTAATGAAACTGTAATTATTTCCTATTGATCTAGAAATCTTTAAGCTGAGCACGGACGTATGCCAAGCTTCCTTTGAGCTGGAGAGATTTATTGTACTTAGACTATAGTTTCCTTAGATCTGTTCGATAATGTATTCCCAAGAACAGGACTTGCATACAATATCATAGACCAGAAAAGCATAGATTTTCCATAGGCGACACCGTAAAACCGGTGCGATGACTTGAGAGAAGAAAAACAGAGCATTGCTGTTTGACGCAGTTCTATTGTATTCATCTATCAGCTTTCATTATCGATTACATTGAAGAAATGAGTTTTGAAAAGGCGGATATCAAAGTTCTGATAGTTATCCTTGGCCGCTGTCGCCGCAACCCCCCCCCCCCCCCTTTTTTTTCCACATCCCCCGCCTCTTTTTTCCCCACCAGCTTCAGATTTGGTTGTGACGATGTGAATGCATTGCCGATCTGAATGCATGAAGTGTACACCGAGAAATAGATTTTACAATTGAGCCTGCCATGCAGAGAATTGACTATAGATTTCAGTGCAGATGTTTTTGTTCCGTTGTTTTTCATAGTCGACTTGGATACAATCATAAGGCAAGAATATAAGTCTATAAATACATTCCTTCTAATCCTCCCATACCGCTTATGCTTCATATTCTTCTTATTATTCTTCCTATTCTTCTTCTTCTCCTCCTCTTCCTCCTCCTCCTTCTTCTAAGTCTACTCCTCCTCCTCCTCCTCCCCTTCTTTGCTTTGTATGGTATGGAACAGACACCGGGATCATAACTCTTCAATGATCTCTGTCATCAGATAATTAGATTAAGCTCATATTAAATTATCTGTGACTCAGTCTTGAACTGAAATTACTCACCTCCCTGTATCAGTGACTCATTTTTCAACGCAAATTACTCAAATGATCTCCGTCATCAGATAATTAGATTAAGCTCATATTAAATTATCTGCGACTCAGTCTTGAACTCAAATTAATCACCTCCCTGTATCAGTGACTCAGTCTTCAAATCAAATTACTCATCTCCCAGTATCAGTGACTCATTCTTCAACTCAAATTACTCACCTCCCAGTATCAGTGACTCAGTCTTCAACTCAATTTACTCACTTTCCAGTATCAGTGACTCAGTCTTCAACTCAAATTACTCACCTCCCAGTATCAGTGACTCAGTCTTGAACTCAAACTGTGCGATGAGACCATGCTCAGAAACAGCTAGAAGCAAGAACTCCGGGGACAGCGGTATTGAGTCGATGTCGATCCTGATTGACGTGGAGACCATCTGAATGAAGACATCCGGGAAGATATCCATTTTTAAAATAATGAAGACATAAATAATATATTGTACACGTTATAGCCTGGCATATCTCTGTCAGGTATATATTAGAGGCAACAAGTCCTACACACAACGAAGTAGCATAATGAATCCTTGTAACTGCAGTATACAAAATACATTGTCATATTTTAATATTGAAGTCACATACAATATATTGTATAAGTCATTGTCTGGCATATTTCTTTGTATCTTGTTAGGCGCATACTACAGGAAAAAGTTCAACATATATAAGGTGTTTGTAAAGTATCACTACACTTTGTATGTAAAACATATTTGAAATAATGAATAATGATGTCATCAAAACATGTGCTCCACAGTTCATCGTGAAGCAATATGCAGCGAATGACCGTCGTCTGTTGAAGTAATTCTTTGCATTTCAAACATAATTGTGTCATAGACGGAAGAAAGAATTAAAGAAATAACAGACACGTTGCAGACGGTGATTTGACAATATTGTATAGTCATGTCTTGAAGCCCGTGGTGGACATTTCCAACACCTGTTATAATTAATACTTTAATGGGACATTCCAGCGTCCCCAAACACAGCGTTAGACAATGGAAATGACTGTTGTTACTAATTTAATGAATTTCTTAGCACATTTTTTTATGACATCATGTACTTTATTTTTCAAATTTGTTCTACATACAAAGTGTGGTGAGACTTTACAAACACCCAGTATAATAATGTAGCGTAATGAATCCGTTCAACCGAAATAAACAAAACATTGTCGTATGTTTAAATGTCACTGGCAGTTTCAAACAGTCATTTAGCTTACATAATGGTAATGTCTTTGCTCACATAATTGTGGTTTAACCGAGTAAAAAGCATTGCCATATTTTTCAATGTCAACACAGTAGTTGTAACGAGATTATCATGTCGTTTTGTTTACATAATTGCGATTGTTACGTGAAGGAAAGCTGATGGGGGAAGGTAAATGGCCACCCCGTATCATTATGTCGTGGCCTAGAATACGGCAAGGCCTGGCATTTCTAATCCCAGCGGCAGTTTCTGCATGGGGCTACTGTTAAGTTTTAACTGTGTTGTGTCCTTGTGTGCGTGTCCTTGTGCGCGTGTCTTTGTGTGGATGTCCTTGTGCGCGTGTCCTTGTCCGTAGAACTCGTTGTGAATTAGAAAGTCGCCCTAATAGACATTGGACATATGGTGCTAGACCCAAATTTGTATAGACCAGTCGGTACTCGATGGCTGGTGTGGCCAGTATCACGCCGGTAGCCTTACCTTTCAGAGACTAAAAGTCGCTTAAAAATGGACAAGGTCGACTTCATTGCACCGGGTTTAAAAAAAAAAAAATCCCATATGGCTCAGTCTCTTTCCGCAGCGAAATGTCGAAATTGTCGCACAAAACACGAACACGACGACCCTCAGGAGTCTCCGAAAAAAAATACACTCGTGAACAGAAGGACGCGGGCAGAAATCGAACAAACAACCTTCGTAGTCTGAGTCAGACGGCTTGACCATTTCGCCACGAGACTCCCTTTCCGAGACATTTTTTACTATCCATTTTAGACTTGGCTGTCAGTCAAGGTCAATTAAGAAATGGAATCCGACCCGATGCGGTTCGAACCCATGACCACAAGGCTGAAGGAACGGGTGAGTATCATTTGTGAATGGTGCAACTGGGTTCGTAGTCTCATTTGTGAGACAGGGCACTTATTAGTTTTCCTGTAGTACAACTATATCGGCTTGAAAGTAGTAATATAGTGTATTCTAGCGCTTTGAATTACTTTGTTTTTTGCATATCCTTTTTTACAGGACATCGCAGTCAACACCAATATTTCTGCTGCTGTGATCTCTTGACACGTTTACGTTCAGTAGTTTGCCATTGCTTTCTGAACGATCGGCACCAATTCCAACGCGAAACCAACGCAACGCGGTCTGCTGCCAAATCGCATACAGCTGTGTTTCGAACTCGGGTATACGGGATTACGAACAGCACCCGTAACCTCTTCGCCACGGAGCCCGCCTTTGAATTATTAGATGGCTTAAAAAACTTGAAATGGTTGTTGTTGTTGTTGTTGTTGTTGTTGTTGTTGTTGTTGTTGTTGTTGATTTTGTTATTGTTGTGTGAATATATTCTGAAAAAAGTAAAAAACAAATGTATAATTTCTCGATGTAGTCACTACTGCTTTCAATGTAAATCCTCCAGCTTCGATAAAATGCTTGGACTCCTATAAAAAAAAAACTGCTCTTGGTCGCGTGTGCAACCACTTATGCACAACCTTCTGTAACTCTTCATCGGATCAAAAAGTTTTGAAACTTCCTACTCCACTCATACGCTTACTGGACTGACAGGCATGCATCGCCATACTGGACCTTCATTCGCCGATGAATTTCTATTGGTTTCACCCCTTCACTGGTCAAAACGCGGATAACACAAAACGCTACTCCTCTTTGGTGCATGTCAAAAGTGGGGCGGTCATCTTTAAACTGTCCTCATGACGTTACCGTGTTCGTCTGAACCGTGATAACATGCGCTGAACACTCTTGACACCCTTAACAACAATATTGACAGGTTACAAGACAATGGCGTTGTTATTGTAATTTTTATCACTCTTTTAAGGTTTTCATTTGAAGCCCCCCCCCCCCCCCCCCCCCCCATTACATATGCAATCAATCTTTTCCGTCTTGATACTTAACCAGAAATGTTAAAATGTTAAGGCAGAATCACCAACGGGGAGCTTGATGGGGAACTATACTAATCAAAAAATGAGTATAAGAAGCTGGAAAAAGAGCATTAAGAAAACCTGATGTTAACATAACTAGAAAGTTTAGAAAGTCTCTCTCTCCCTCCTCAACTGGAACTCACAAATTAAAAAAAATAAAGAAGTAGATGTAGGCTTAAAGACACACAAAGTAGAAAATTATAGATTTTCATCATCATCATGTGCCATGCGATTAGCATGGGCGGTCATGGTTTGCTAACTCACACAATTACCCGTCTTGGGTTAGATCTGTGTTCTTGCCGCAGTTGCGCTGTGTGGCCGAGCCATCCGGGTATTTATATCTCTACCGTCTTCTTGCTATTGTGCCATCAGTTTTGCCAGTTGTCACTAAGTTTTCTAGTTTTTTGTTTCCTCATAACGTGCCCATAAAATCTCAACTGTCTGCGTCTAATTTCTCTAATCAGTTTAGATGTTTATTTATTTCTTGTAGAACTTTCTCATTAATGTATGTCCATGCTATTGTTTGCATTTCTCTCAGAAACCACTGCCAATGGATATTTTGGGGATATCTTATTGTCCATGTTTCACATGATTATAGTAGTATACATTCTGTATAGCACTTCAGCTCATTTTGACACTGTTTTAAACACGGCTTTTTATTGGTGTCTTTACCATCTTGCAAAAGGCTGTCTTTGTCATAGCGGTTCTTGTTCTTATCAATACAAGGCATCTTCCATCAGATGCTATGGCTGTTCCTAGATGGTTGCACCGATTGACTTGTTTAAGAATTTTTGATTAATATGGAAAAGCCATAGAAGGAATTAAAGTATACAGCAAAGGATAGAACGGCATAATGCGAGATTATCGAGAGCATATTCTTCACTGGGCGCATAAAAGCAGACGGTGAGAAGCCATTTCTGTTTGCTGGCGCAAACTTATTAGCTAGAAAATAGTGCGGGTTGAGGTAATTACAGTGTGTTCACAAATGCGTGCTCTCATTCGCGAACAATTAAAACAAAAAAGATAGTATCTGTTGCATGGTAATAAAATCTTCCCTGCCGTCTTATATTGCTCCCACCCAAGGAATATTTCTTCGATATGTCCAAAGGTAACTGAAATAATGGAAAGCAGTGGTATTTCTTTGATGTTTTGGTGAAAATGTATTGAATTCACGCTAATAAACTTGTTTTACAGTAATGCACGTAAATTCGGATAATAACGCAAGGCATATCCGTTTCACTATGTGATGTGCTTCTCATAAGGGAATTCCCATGCACCACGGAGAAAATTCATTATTGAACAGTGATGTTTCCGTGCGAAGACGTAATGCATTTCATAATATGCACCTCATCTCTGAACCGTAAATTATATACCGCATATAAACAAACATTAAGATCTGCTGTACAATCTCCAGAACAAAATGTTATGTTATAAGTGTAAATAAGATAAGGTTATTTGCTAAATCGCATAATTTCCCCTCAGTTGGTTACTAGATTATATAATTTTATGCGGGGCAAACATGCATGTCGGGGCTTTGCTGCGTTTCACTATCCCCTAATCCAAATACGCCGAAAAGAGGCCATTTCAGTGCGCTCATGCAAAGATGAGAATTCACCCTAAAACAGTGTGGTTTACGTGCGACTAAATCGCTAATGGTGGCATCTGCAATAACGTTTAAGATACCATAACCGACGACTAGTATTTAGTGCTAACAAACTCACGCGCCACCTTTTCTGAGCTTTGTAGGCACGAATGTTTTGTTTTTACAGTCTAAATAGTACCGGCTTTTTGAGTCACTTGAGGTAACTGATAGAGTCAAGTGTGTACGAAATGTTTACATAACCGTTGGATGGCGATCTTCTCCCGGTTGATAGGAATAACAGATGCGGTATTATCCACCCAAACTTGACGCGTTGCTCTTGAAAAATTGTTATTGCTAATGGACGTCTTCGTGGCAGACTGGGTAGCGTTTACACTACAGCCGTTGTGGTAGGTTGGGGAGGGGAGACCGAGGTTCGATTCCCTCAAAGCCCCCTAAGGCGTTTCATTGGGTGTGGTGTGGAATGTATAGACATTATTTATGTAATTTTGCTAGTAATGGCACCTTACAAGCTTTTTTCCTTACGGGTTGATACCCCGATCTGATCAGTTAGCTTTTAGTCTCAGTCTGGCGTTCCTCTCTACTGCTTCTTTTCTCCTGTGTTTGTTGTAGTACGATCCTTTACACAACCTCACGAAGAAGAAGGAGAAGTAGAAGAAGAAGAAAACGAAGAAGAAGAAGAAGAAGAAGAAGAAGAAGAAGAAGAAGAAGAAGAAGAAGAAGAAGAAGAAGAAGAAGAAGAAGAAGAAGAAGAAGAAGAAGAAGAAGAAGAGGAGGAGGAGGAGGAGAAAAGTCGCTTAAAAGTCGACTTCATTGCACCGGATTTTTATCCCATATGGCTCGGTCTCTTTCCGCAGCGCGGAAAGCGTCGCACAAAGCACCAACTTCGTAGCTCTAGCGACGACTCACAGGAGTCTTCGAAAAATTTCACTCGTGAACCGAAGGACGCGGCCCGGAATCAAACCCACAACCTTAGGAGCCCGAGTCGAACGGCTTGACCAAGAAGAAGAAGAAGAAGAAGAAGAAGAAGAAGAAGAAGAAGAAGAAGAAGAGAAGAAGGAGGAGGAGGCAGCAGCAGCAGCAGCAGCAGCAGCAGCATCAGCAGCAGCAGCAGCAGGAGGTAAATAGAACAAAGGTTATGTCACAATTTGATTGTTCATTTCAGGTATTTACTTTAATGTGTCGGCGTCTGTCGCTTATTGGGTTAGTGAAACTCAGGTTCACAGATACCCGACGACCCTGGGTCCAGGGTTCGAAATCAGCCTCAGAGAGTTTTGAAGTAGATCGCTTTGCGTTGATTTCGATGGTATGAGCGTCAGCCGTTCAGAAAGTAATAACAAATTAGTGAACGTAAAATTACCTAGTAAATCAGAAGCAGTAATTAAATGTTGACGTTGTTTCCAACGCTCTGTAAAGGATACGCAACTAACCTTTAACTTTACATATGCAGCCTACTTAAATTCTCGACCAGTCAGACAAATTCATTGTACAATGTCGAGTTTCAGTCTAAATTCGTTATAGATTCTAGTTTTCCTGATGACTATTATGTCACCTAATTTCTACCAGTTTTTCCCGGTCTTCTTTGAATACTAAAATCGTGTCCTGTAATTTATTAACGGCTTCGTGACTACTGTTTCTCAATACCCAGAGAAATCTATATAAAAACCAGATTAATTCTCTGACAGCGGACACTGATAAGCAATTAAACGTATATAAAGCTCTTGCAATAAACCGGAACGGTGAATGTGGTACGGGGAATATACTATTTACGGTGTCCCTCGTTCACAATCGATTCCTCATAACGGAAACTATATACGCCTGGCGTGAACGGATGCGGTGTTTTCCTTGAAAATGATCCTGGAAATCTCTGCCACATGCAATGAGCCCGGTGTCTAAAAACTATTCCACATGTTTGAGCTAATCTCACACCCGTTTCTATGTTTGCGGAGCTTAGGTTTCGTTTTCGCATATGCCGTGATGTTCTCTCTCTCTCTCTCTCTCTCTCTCTCTCTCTCTCACTCTCTCTGTGTATGTGTGTGTGTGTGTGTGTGTGTGTGTGTGTGTGTGTGTGTGTGTGATATATTGGGGACAGGGAAGTGAGCGGGAGTGTATTTACAGTCTTAACCCCTGTATACAGTAAAAAAGAAGTTTAAAAAAAGAGACTGGTCAAAGGTCAATTAGGAGTATTTCCTCGTATAGTGTGGTATTGTGGGTAGGCTTTCGGTGTTATATTAGGAATAATACGAGCTGTCAACATTTCTATCAGCGGCTATGTATAGGTCTGTGAAGTTTCACAAACAGGGACTCACATATACACTATACTAGGTCAGCATGGCAGAATGGACAAGAACGCGTGTTCTTAAATATCCGGTGTGCTGATGCCGAAGTAAGGGGTTCTACCCCTACAACGGTTACACCCCCTACACTGGACTAAAATAGTTGACCTAATCGTCCTTGACTTGGGGACGTAAATTACATGTGTCGCTGAAGTCGGAGTGGATTCGCCTGATGGTGAAGGACACTCTTAATAGGGAAATATAATCTACACGTAAACTTCAGTCCAGCAATACTGGAGGTAGTGTGTGTATGGACTACGCTTAAGTTCAAAGTGAGCGAGCGAAAAACACACACTAACACACACACACACACACACACACACACACACACACACCCACACACACACACACGAACATACACACACACACCAGACATACACAGAGTGAAGGAGAAAAGATGTATATGTGGAAACAGGGATACATACCCACAAACACACACAGGCACTCACACACTCTCTCTCTCACACACACACATTCATATTTTTTAGCTCGTTTTGAACTCAAGCGTATTCCACACACATGCTACCACTTCTAGTGCACCGAACTGACAGCTTTCCCTATTACCAGTGCCCCTCACTATCAGACAAACCCAGTCCGACTTCAGAGGTACTTTTAATTTACATCCCCAAGTTAAGGTAATAGGTAAAGTTAATGGTCAGGCAAATATCAGTCCAGTGCACGTGAAGTAGTGGCACGCGTGTGTCGTATCTGGCAACAATCGTCCTTTCCCAGGCTAATGGATCACTGAAAGCTGTCTAGTTCTCTTTCCACGCCGAGCTTTAATGATTAAGTCTCACCACAATGGGTCATTATATTCTCCACATACACTGGTCTGTAGTTTATGGGTAAGTGGTTAGGTCGTTCACCAGGTGTCTGCTCCATACAGCATTAATGATTAATCCTTAGAGTTAAATATTCTAAGCAGGGGTCAGCATGGCCGATAATATAAGAGCGCCCGTTCTTAAACATCCGGTGTGTTGATGCCGAGGTAGTGGGTTTAACCCCTATACCAGTCAGTTGGAAAAACAATGTTCACTTCTCGTCCTTGACTTGGGGATGTAAATTACAAGTACCTTAGAAGTCGAAGAGGGTTCGTGTAATGGCCAGGGACACCGGTAATAGGTAAAGTTAATGGTCACGCAAATATCAGACCAGTCCATGAGAAGTAGCAGCAGACGTCTGGAGAATAAGTTCAAAGCGGGCAATCATTAAATAAAGAAATAAGCTTGGTGCTAGTTTTGATTTATATTGATTTGCACGAGTTTCCCATCTCTAAGAAATTCCGCTTTTGCCTGCAAAACAAAAATAGTTATCTGTTTTCCTATCGCTCTTGCAGTGTAGCCCAACATGGAGTTCTTTATATTTTTACATAGGGAGTCTTCGTGGAGAAGTCGTCAAGCCGTTTAACTCGGGCTCCGAAGGTTGTGGGTTCGATTCCGGGCCGCGTCCGTTCACCAGTGAAAGTTTTCGAAGACTCCTGAGGGTCGTCGCTGGAGCTGCGGAGTTCGTGCTTTGTGCGACACTTTCCGCGCTGTGGAAAGAGACCGAGCCAAATGGGATAAAACCCGGTGCAATGAAGTCGACCCTGTCGACCTTTAAGCGACCTTTTTTTTAAAAAACCAAGAAACCAAATCTCTGTGTTCACCAGTTTCTTTCTGCTCTCTTTATTCACTAACTAATATATAAGAATAATTCCTTAGCCCAACTGAGTCGCATAGATTTATGTACTAAATAAGGTCAATGATCCCATTTGAAACCATGAAGTGTACCGGTGCTATAATCGGGACTACAGTTAACTTTGTTCAATCTAATCAAACACCGTACATATACATTACTATATGAACTCTAACTGTAATTTAAAAAAAGACAGATCATAAATCTTGGATCTGGCTGGTGATTGTGTCATTGTCCTTATTAAGTCTTGACTAAGTAAATCCTGTGAATCAGGAAAACGGTATGCCCACCCCACACTGGGCAGGATAATTAACTGTATCTACTCTCCAAGGGAAAAAGTCCTGTGACGACACTTCTACAGTTTCTATCTTAAACTCCTCTACGCAGTCTACTGTTGATAGAGGGATGGGTTCATCCTATTATGGATGGACCGAACAAGTTTCTATATCACTGTCCAAAGGTTCTCTGGCTGCAGAACATAGTTAAGGTGAGCGACAATCGATAGATGATGGGATCAATATTACACTGGCCGCCTTTACTTCCAAGTATATTTTCTGCTACACATTTTAAGTTGGCTCGATCAAGTCAATGTAAAAACAACCAACACATCCCCATCTCGAGGTTCATTCAAATACACAACCACCGGGCCGGCAAGCAAGTACACTAGCCACCAGGCCATGGCGACCTCCTCCCAAAAGAAAATCACACGAGGATCCACACACGGCATAGAAGCACTGTTCTTGTTGGTAAGTTTTCGTTTATTGTGCAGTTTTTGCTAAGAAAGCGTGTAGTCGGCCTACACTGATTGATTTTGCAGAGTTGAGGAATGTTTAACGAGCACACGGTCATTCACATCTGAGGCCTATTCAGTAAGGGCATGCATTATTTAGTTGCACAATTTCCGGAAACATCGTTTCATCTTTGTTGCACATAATGGCCAAGCTATGGAAGTACGAGGATGAATAATTTATACATATTGATGCACAGGTCGGCATATGTAGCGGCGGAGTGGAGTTTTAATAGCCACCGGAGACGGTTGAAGCCTGTGAGCCTGATGAGAATTTAACTGGCTTTGTATATCCTGGCATCCGCGATAGCCCAAGTGGCTAGCACGCTAGCCCGACCTCCTGGTGGTCATGAGTTCGGTCCCCCATCGAAATTGAGATTTTTAAAATACCAACCTGAGCTTCCATGTCGACCCAGGCTAAAATGGGCTCTGGGAAATGTTCTGAGAAATAAGCCACCCATTTATTACTTCTCTGCCTTCCCCGCTTTCTCCCCCCCCCCCCCTCCTCCCCCCTCTCAATCGTGTCAGTTGTCACCAAGTTCTCCAGTTTATTTCTTCTCATTACGTGCCCAAAAATATTGACTGTCTATATCTAATTTCTCTAATCAGTTTACGGTTTTCATTAGCTTCTTGTAGGACTTGTTCATTGGTTTCATTTCTGTCACTCCGTGGTATTCCTGGCATTTTCCCTAGAAACAACATTTCCACTGCCATTTGATTTTTTCAGCTTGTCTGCTGATTGTTAATGTTTCACACACATACTGTCATATTCCATTTTAGTTTTATCTTTTGATTTGACATAACTATACTGATGGCTCTGTGTTAAGAGGCAACAAAAGTGCATGGGTATTCATATCAAAATCAAATGACCAATGTTTAGTAAAGGAGATCTTGGCATATGACATCACAACCTCAAGTATGAGAATGGAAGTGAAGGCGGTTACTGCAGCTTTCCGCTGGTTGAAGAAAAAACTGTACACGAATGTTGTGATTGTAACTGATTCACAAAGCATGCTGACAAAGGTGAAGACTGGCATGCTTCGTGCAGAATGGCATCAATTCAGCATTCGCTGGATCTTTTCTCCAGGACACTCTAGTGTGTTGGAAATGAACAGGCAGACAGATTGGCTGGTGCCGCATCATTAAGGGGTGATCTGATACATGATAAGGCAGATGCGGTGAAGGCCCTCTGGGAGCACGTGAATAATGCAGAAGAACATATAGACTATCAATGGTTTAGAGAGAAAGCAGCAGCAGAAATTAGTGACATGGTTTATGAGGTTGTTTGTACAAAATTCTTCGTTTATGAGATTTATTGAACGAAATTCTACGCGTTCAGTTGTGTCTGGTGGCCTCGGCAAAGCTATAAACGCAGAGATTCGTGTATCACATCAGACGCAAAATACATTTATCGCACGTAAATGAGAAGCCACAACAATTAGGAAAAACAATTTATCACACATAATGAGAGGTCACTGTAAGTACGAAAAGCAATTAATCAGGGAAAGACACAAAAAGCGAAAATATATCAAGCAAATGATTACTCAAGTTCTCCGTAATCCCGTATATTCTTGTGAGTACGTAACCTGCGCGAGATTCGGTAGCGGTTCTCACCGCGTTGGTAACTTACGGAGGTATGTGAGCCGGTCGCTCAGAAAAGCAATAGCAAACTACTGAGCGTGGTCTTGCCTGGTACATCAACATCAGCTAAAAATGGTGATGTCGACTGCAACATCCTGCAAGGGATATGCAAAAAAAAAAAATTATAAGGACGAGAAGTCAACATTTTAATCCAACTGAACAGAGTATGTGTTGAACCTGCTATCTCGCCACCAGCACATCGGAAATTTAAGAGTGAGCACTCTGATCTATTCAGTCATGCTGACTTCTGCGTCATTTTCTACAGGGTGTATTTTTAACGACTGTGCAGTGTTTGAAAATATTGCCGGTCCAATATTTGTATTCGCCCTCTCTAAAGTTGCTGCAACATAATAGGTAAATACAAAACCAGGACCGGCAATACTTTCAAACATTGAACAGTAATTAAAAATACACCCTGAATTATTACATGACCAGGTTATAAGAAACCAGTATATAGCGAATGAAGAAGCAACGACGCCAACAACTTACCAGCTGCACCACAGCCCAACCCTCTTGTGGTTTATTGCTGTTTCTGGACAAAAGGACGTAGACGATTGGCCCAAGTTTGGTTTCGGAAGTTAGCGCACTTTGGGGATTTGAGGAGTCCAGTATTGGTGGCTTCCAGTGGATACTCATCTCATGGGTGTCCGTGTCAGATTTGATCATGTCTATAAACTTCCAATCGCCTTCCATTGGCAGTGCTGTGGATGCAATATTGCTGAGAACCACTAGAAATTGAATGATTGTATAACATATGCTGACATGAAAGCCTCATAGCGGTAAATGTTGGAATGTAAGAACAAAGAATGAGATCCCACAAAAGAAATGAATGTTTCTCGTCCATTAATTTTGAATGCGCAACCAGTCTGTCTCTAATGTGTTGCCAACAGAGTAAATACACCCAACGAGTACTTAATGACAGACAGAATCGGATGACGATGTAGGAGTAATCAGAGTGTTTGTTCTGTATAAAGAAGGAGGACAAGATAAGAAGAAGAAAAAGAAGAAGAAGGAAGAGAGGAGGAGGAGGAGAAGAAGAAGAAGAAGAAGAAGAAGAAGAAGAAGAAGAAGAAGAAGAAGAAGAAGAAGAAGAAGAAGAAGAAGAAGAAGAAGAAGAAGCTTTGGACGGCGCAAATGAGTTTCTGTAACGTGTTAGATAACTTTATTTCTTAGTGTGATTTGTATTTTCAGATGATGTTGTACTAGTGTCTTCTTGATTTTGTTTTTGTATTCTGATAAAAGATTGTGTAGCCGTAGCGTCCAATCTGTCACTTCTGATTGTGTGTTTGTAAAATTGTGTCTTTCCACTTTCCGCTGTTGTTCATGTAGTCACTGTATAATGACAGCTTTACTGCAGTTAACTCGTGTAATATTTGTGTAGGCTAATGAACCAGATATTTCCATGGTAAAGCGGTATCACTAATTACACGGATATGTCAGTTTGGGAACCCTTTGAGGCCGCTAAACAGTTAATAAATAAACGCACATGTTTTGTGTGACACTCATAGAAGTAGAAGTAGGATGTATGGGTTAGAGGACGCACTAGACAACATAACAATTGAAGGATATGGTTACCGACCGGGATTCGAACATGTCACATCCAAATGACGACAGCACCTCGCTGCAGAAACAATCGTACTTCAACATAGGACTAACTATCGAGGCGCTGTCGTCATTTGGATGCGACAGGTTCGAATCCCTGTCGGTAAAAACTATAGTTTTCAATTGATATGTTGTCTAGTGAGTCCTCTAATCCTTACTTCTGTCTTCTACTCCTATGGGTGTCACACATGCTTAATGACGTAGATTCCTTAGAATAGTTACACAGCTCGGCATCTATCAGGAAAATTAAGACGTGTGTGCGAGTGACGCTTGTGAGCGTGTGCTTAAGCAATACACTTCAAAGCCTTACTTTCCTCAAACCACTTCAGTATGCAGCCATTGACAAAGATAGCACACAAGTTTAATAAACAAATGCAACATTCCAATATGAAAGCTATATCAAATATTAAAGATAAACACAATGCAAGGATGAAAGGGTGGCGAACGTATTTGTCCAGATAATAGTATAGATACAGAAAACTGGGACACAGACACATTCATAATTCAAACAATCAGACATTACTCACCTTTAGGCTTGTCTGCAATGAAGCTACACGCTGTGTGGCAGGCTTCGCCCTAGTGATAACAACATGGCATATTATTAAATAAATGCTCTATATGAAAGACATGTTTCTGTTATTGAAGATCTTTACCGTAAATAATGAGAGATACATAAACAAGGCCGGGATGATAATTTTCTAGTGTTGTCATTAACAAAGGATGTATTAGTATAGGGGTGGAATTGCGTTCCTGGCTGGTTATTCTTCCTCTTCTTCATCTTTTTTTCCACTATCCGTGTTATGTATTTGATCGTCGGGTTTTATCGTCATCATTAAATGCTCTGTCAAATGGCGTAGGTGTTCACGTGTCTCGACGGATCTCGGTCTCTTGTATTGTGGATCCATTCTTGTGATGATATCCCTTCATGCCACTGTAATTGGCCACCCTGTATCATTTCTCCGGGTCTGCTTTTGCTTCTTCTTCATTGATCTTTTCAGTCTTTGTTTCTTATAGTTGTGTATATTGTTCGTATAGTTGTGTATAATGTTCGTATAGTTGTGTATTATGTTCGTATAGTTGTGTATAATGTTCCTATAGTCGTGTATAATGTTTATATAGTTGTGTATAGTGTTCGCATAGTCGTGTATAATGTTTATATAGTTGTGTATAGTGTGCGTATAGTTGTGTATAGTGTTCGTATAGTTGTGTATAGTGTACGTATAGTTGTGTATAATGTTCGCATAGTCGTGTATAATGTTTGTATAGTTGTGTATAATGTTCGTATAGTTGTGTATAATGTTCGTATAGTTGTGTATAATGTTCGTATAGTTGTGTATAATGTTTATATAGTTGTATATAGTGTTTGTATAGTTGTGTATAGTGTTCTTATAGTTGTGTATAATGTTCGTATAGTCGTGTATAATGTTCGTATAGTTGTGTATAGTGTTTGTATGGCTGTGTATAATGTTTGTGTAGTTGAGTAAAATGGTCTACTTTAATTAGTCTTCTCCAGGCAATCCTTGTTAGTTACTCCGGGTTTTGGCTGGTGAAAAGTAAAGAGTACAATCCTCCGCGTCAAAGTCATTGTGGCATCAAACATGTGACTCTAAGCACATCACAAAACTTCTGGACCAAGCAGCACTGGATGCAGTTGTTAATTTCTACCAAGTCTACTGTCCTACATCCTGTACACATTTCTGGTGAGCTATTAATAAGACTGTACTGATCTTGGGACTGTATGATCACGAAATAACTGCACCTCGAAGGAGAATTGAACATACAATCACCGGAACGGCACACCATGGCCACAGATATAGTCGGCCAGCATCAGGGAACTCACAAGTCAGGATAAGCAGACTGGATGTCCAGGACCAGCAGACTGGATGGCCAGGACCAGCAGACTGGAAGACAATGACCAACGGACTGCAAGATCATGATTACCGTATTGGAAAATCAGGACCTCCGGACTGAAAGATCATGATTACCGTATTGGAAAATCAGGACCTCCGGACTGAAAGATCATGATTACCGTATTGGAAAATCAGGACCTCCGGACTGAAAGATCATGATTACCGTATTGGAAAATCAGGACCTCCGGACTGAAAGATCACGACCACCGGACCGGCATGCGATTTTCATAGTCACTATCCTTGTTCTGGGCAATGATTCAACAACATCAACTGATTATGTGCCAAACAACTGACCACTCTATGATTGGTCAGTAGCTGTGAGTATGTCAAGTGTTAGGACCATCATATTTTGTTGTCCTGAGTATGCGAAGGAACAATGTACCCCCAGTCTGTCCTCCCAGTAGCGAATGTCGAGAGTTGACATAAAATCATCGCCCGATCAAGCCGATGGCATTGTCGGCATAAAGTCATAACCATTACACCAACACACCCAAGCAGCATGAACCTCTTTGCAATATAATGGCTGAAACGACTGGTGGGTTATGATCGGACACAAAAAGGCAACCTAGATATATCACATATTTTACTCAGCAAAACTGATCCCTCCTATAACGTAGGAGGCAAATGATCGTCTTATAATGTCTGTCTTGTTCTTAACGCTAGTACTGGCCGATGCATCCGAGGATATAAGTTGAGCCGTTGCTAAGTAATAGTCGTAAATGGTTGTAGAAAATGTCAGTATTCAAACCTGGAAATGTAAATCACCATCATCACCTTGCCGTCACCATCATCCACATCATCATCACTATCGTGATCACCATCATCATCATCACTATCGTGATCATCCTTATCATCATCATTAGCGTGATCATCCTCATCATCGTCACTATCTTGATCATCATCATCATCATCATCATTATCGTGATCACCATCATCACCATAATCACTTGGCTAGCATGTATAACGTTCATTCATCAAGTCGTATCAATGTAACCCACTAGCTCCTGTTTGCAAGGCTTATTTTCAGCTCTGCATGAGTCTTAAACTGAGTGTTTTTGCTTGACCTTATGATGTTGTTATTTCTTGGAAAAACCCCTTCCCCACGACCACCCTAAATTTTATCTTCTAGTATTCTCAATTCACAAATTATTTACGTTTATTAAGAAAGGTCGTGGGAATGCAAAATTGTTAGGGGGAAAGAGACCACATATACAAGACGGCAATGACAAAAATATAAATTGGGACTTTGTGGAGCGTCTTCATTAGTAGTTAAGAGAGAGAGAGAGAGAGAGAGAGAGAGAGAGAGAGAGAGAGAGAGAGAGAGAGAGAGAGAGGGAGAGAGAGAGGGAGAGAGAGAGAAATAAACAAAGATATATAACATTTCTCAAACCAGTACTAAAGAGAAGGCTGTGACTTGGTATTGCACGAGGACTCACTAGAAACATTTCTCAAAGTAGTACTAAAGAGATGACTGCGACTTGGTACTGCACGAAGACTCTAAAAACATTTCTCAAAGTAGTACTAAAGAAAAAGCTGCGACTTGATATTGCACGAAGACTGTAAAACATTTCATGGCTGCGACTTGGTACTGCACGAAGACTCACTAAAAACATTTCTCAAAGTAGTACTAAAGAGAAGGCTGTGACTTGGTACTACACGAAGACTCACGTGTCAAGAAAGAAAATGCCCCACCAAGTAAGAGTTTCCAAGGAATGCAAGAACCTTGTACGCAAAGACAACTACACCACTAAGACAAGCAGCAGAAAACATTCTCTGAGAACGAGACACGACTTGGAAGTAAAGAGCTGACGACTTAAAGGCGATCGCCGAGAAGGAGGGACAGTTTATATCCTCATCGTGCGCACGTGCGTTGAACCTGCTGGTACACATAAACCGCCATATTCCAGCAGCATCCAAGCCCTGGATGAATTTAGCAGCGGGCGTTCAAAGATTTGCTGGAACGATCTCCGCATTGTTTTCTCACTTGTGCTTATTTAACGTCCAGGAGCCAACATTGCGGACATAAAAAGACCGTGTCAATATTTACATTCATTGCTGGTACTGTGTTTAAAAAACCCCGGACGGGTTGTTTGAAGACAGCCACTTAACACTTCTTCCCTAACCGGTTCACTTCTGCTCAACAGGGTATTCTGTTGCAGCGAGTTCACGATCTGGATTTCTGTCAGTGAGCTCGCTTTATCAACAATATATCGTGTATTTGCCCCGATTCACGTGAATAAATATCTGTAATCAATGGATATCAACTACTAGTCTCTGTGATTGCAGTATACGTGTAAGGGAAGAGTAGAAGGACTAAACTGATAGAAAAAAAAATCGCCTGTGTGATGTTCGTGAAAGAGAATTGGACAAATTATATCATCAAAATGTGCCATGCCGATAAGCGTGGGTGGTCATGTTTCGCCATCTTACACGGTCATCAGAGTCGTGGATCATCTCCGTGTTCTTGTCTTGACCATGCCAGGACTAATGATATATTGCTATATAAATGTTATAATGCTATATCAATCAATGACTATCTGAATAAATATCGTAATCAAAGGATATCAACAATTAGTCTCTGTGATGTCTACGTGTAAGGGCAATATAGAAGGACTAATTTGAGAGGAAACAATCGCCAGTGTGGTGTTCGTGAAAGAGAACTGGATACATGTTAGTTTATTAGGTCGCGAAGAAAATAAGCGGATGCTGGAAAGGTCACAATTTGAGAAAGTCTGTTAATATCGTAACTATAAAGTGCTTTCCCTTGGATCACCATGATAAAATAAATATAGGGGAGACAACAGAGGTGAGTGGAATGTTAAAGATAAGACAGGCTGCCCAAGACAGCTTAGGATAGGAGGGTCTGTCATGATCAGGTTTGAGGCCAAGATTTCACTGGGAGATAGAAGAAAAAGAAGAATATAAATTAGTATTATTAATAATAATAATAATAATAATAATAATAATAATAATAATAATAGTAATAGTAATAATAATTAGTAGTAGTAGTAATATCAGTAGTAGTAGTAGTAGTAGTAGTAGTAGTAGTAGTAGTAGTAGTGGTGATGGTGGTGGTGGTAGTGGTGGTGGTGGTGGTGGTGGTGGGTGTGGTTGGTGGTGATGGTGGTGGTGGTGATGGTGGTGGTGATGGTGGTGGTGGTGGTGGTGTTGCTGCTGCTGTCGGAGATCCGGACTTCCCTGACGACATTGCCTTCCTCTCTTATACATAAAGTAGAGCAGGATACACTAAACACCATTGGTGGGAGATCATAACAAATCGGTTTTAAAATGCATAGGGGAAAGACAAAGACAATGAGAATAACTCAGACAAATGATAACGTGATCTCCCTTGGTGAAACTTCACTTCAAGAGACTGAATCGTGCACCTATTTAGGTGGCAATGTAGAAGAATGAGGTGGAATAGGTAAAGATATCATAATAAGAATAGAGAAGTATAGACGAACTTTATTGCCTAGGAAATGTGTGGAAGTCAAACTAAACTAAACTTAGCATCAATGTTAGCGTCAAATCAGAACTATTGTATGGAAGAGAAACGAAGAGAACTACTAAACCGATTACAAATAAAGCACAAATATTCACGAATTTATGGCCGTACAAAATAAAATGAATAAAATCGTTTGACAGAATCGCCAATGTGGAACTCATGGAGAGAACCAGAAAAACACAAGCGAAACAAGAGGTGAAGAAAAGACGCAAACACTGGACAGGACACACATTGAGGACACCTGCAAATAATATAACTACAAAGGCCTTTGTCTGGTATCCACAGGGCAAAAGAAACAGGGGAAGAACTAAAACACACGAAGAACTGAAGTTAAAACAGAAATGAATAATATCATGAGGAAATGGACAAACCTGCTAGGGGTAAGCAAGGAAGAGGGGGGGGGGGGGGCTTAGAAAGAGCTGGTTGAAGACATATGCCTCAATGGGAGACAAATGGTAAAAGAAAAAGAAGAAGTAGAAGTAATGGAAATCTTGCTATTAGAGGACTGATTTGTCTTTGCAGTATGACTAGGGTTCACATGCAACCTTATCATCCTCTTGACCGAAACCTAGAAAAGATAGTAAACAGATGTATGTAGAAAGGATAAGAGAACTACAATTGATCTCAAGACATGAAAATATAAAACAGACAGGACAGAAGCCTGACAATTACACAGACTAGATGGCCTCTCTGAAGAATTAAATAGTGTCAAGTTGATCAGTCTTTGTATATTTTGTTATCATTTGAATGAGTTGGCTTAGATTTGGTTACTGTCAATATCATTCACTTTCTATTTTTGTCTAGTACTGCTCATTGAAAATATAATGTTATAGACGGGTTCTAAGAATATCTTGGATACAGAAAAGAACAAGTGAAGCAATACGACGAGAACTGAATATTGACGAAAGTTGGCTACTAAAGACGATACAACAAAGAACATTGAAATATTTTGGTCACTTGAAACGTCATGACAGTTTGGAGAGAACAATCATGGAGGGGTATATGCGCGGGAAGAGAAGAAGAGGAAGGCCAAAGAGAAGACTAGGTGGAGGATGTAGGCAGACGATCACCAGATAAGTGTGTTCCACTCGAGACATCTTGCTTATGACCTAGAAGTTTTCAGAACGGTTGTTATGGGAGCGAAGATCTGCAAAGGACATGCTGCTAAATGAATGCCCTTTGATATCTGCAGTTATTGTTTTATATTCTTCGAATCTGCCTCTGCCTTCCATACCGCTGATCTGTCCATTTGTCACAATGTTCTACAATGCCTCTCTTCTCATTATATGACCAAAGACAGTTTGCCTCTTTCTTGTAGTTGCATAAAATCTTCTAATTTCATTATCCTCTTCAAAGCAATCGCTAGGTTACTATGACTGTCCAAGGAGACAGTTCTAGAGTAATAAATGCAGTGGAAGATAAACTCTATGGACCGCTGTGTGAACTAACAAAAGACAGTTAAATTCATTACGAGAGACAACATTGCAGTTATAGACATATTTCAAGCGAACGAAAGAAGAAGAAGAAATGCTTCATTGCCTAAAACGGAGGCACGAAGGCATATCATCAATGTAACTAGATCAAGAAGGCCAAGAATTGAAATCCTGGGAAGATAACATGAATGTACACGCCACTATGCAGATCACATGATGATGGTGATGATCCAGTGAGGGTAATCAGTACCTTTAAATGCATTCACCTAATATGTTGATGGTTTCCAATCCTGACAATGTCATTGAGTTCCATACATCTAAATAAGCAACATATTTACGGGAACTCAAATGGGAACAATCAATTTTCATTAATGTTCCTAAGAATTTGACCTCACAATAGCCTCCATGTAGTTAAGTACTTGACTGGATATCAACAGGAAACCCTTAGTTTGGATTAACTCATCGAATACTTTAATGGTTTGAAGACCGCGCAGTGTCCTACATTTAGTCAAGTACCTGACTCGGATTCCAACCTATTGGCCTGAGACTTTTGATGGTTTAAGACCTCACGCCCTACATTTAGTCAAGCACCTGACTCGGATTCCAACCTATTGGCCTAAGACTTTTGATGGTCTAAGACCTCACGCCCTACATTTAGTCAAGATCCTGACTCGGATTCAAACCTATTGGCCTAAGAATTTTGATGGTTTAAGACCTCATGCCCTACATTTAGTCAAGCACCTGACTCGGATTCCAACCTATTGGCCTAAGACTAAGACTTTTGATGGTCTAAGACCTCACGCCCTACATTTAGTCAAGTAACTGGCTCGGATTCCAACCTATTGGCCTAAGACTTTTGATGGTTTAAGACCTCACGCCTTACATTTAGTTAAGTGCCTAAGTTCGATCTCGACCGCGAATCCTTGGTTTGGGTTGATTCACCGAATACTTCGATGATTTCGACACCGCTCAATATCCTACATTTCCCTGATCTGAAACGAGCGCCCAACGCTGATCTCAAACAGGTACTATCGGTTCGAATTTGTGTGTGTGTGTGAAGGATTACTTTGCTTGCACACATGGATAACTCCAAAACATGGTCCACTCTCTTCCATTAAATAACAGAAAGAGAATCTCAACACAGTGTACAAACTCCATGGTCCCAGCCAGGATTCCAATGTATGTTCATCAGTTACACATATATTTTCTTGTTCTTTTATGAGTTTTGTTTCAGAATTTTACAACATCGCTAGGGCCACGACCTATCCGGCCTACTCTTTTCGATTTTCAACTGCCCAAGGAATTTTTTTAAAATTTGGTCCAGCGTAAACTACGTGTCTTTTTTCGCCCTTATCTGAAATTGCTAGATATCCAATCCTCTACTCTGGGCTAAATAGGAGCGCACTACCCTCAGATTGTTTATATTGTAAGAATCAAATCATTTTCCAAGCCCGGTCTTCTGCAATCAGAGGTTGATCTCGGGACCACTCTTCACTCGGTGAACGATCTGGCGACATTTAAACTGGCGGTCACACGACTTCGCTACATCATAACCTGTTAAATATGTATATTCGGTTTCATATTTTTACGTCAATATCCGCTTCATTATTAGCTTTCTCTGCCAGTTAATCAACCTGGTTATCTCTCGGCTCTGGAAAACATCAGCGCCAATGAAAACGTTGAGCTCGATTATGTTCTTTGGAAGCAGAAGCTAATATGAAATCATCTTTACTTACGTAAAGAAAATACAAATTCGTGGGCGTTGTTAGTGGGCGCAGAAAAAAAACACAAATACAATTTCGAAAGTACTAGTATGCCGGCGCTCGTATATTACCTTGGTCTTTAAGGGGAAATACATAAATGTAACACCATATTCTACCATGTTTGCTATAGGAGTCGAATAAGAAGGGTTGGAGTGTAACAGACTACCTAACCCCGTAGAAACTGTAGCTACAAAATCGATCCCACCGTAACATATCTAAAGGTTAGAAAACATGAATAATCCATCCGATAAAATGAAAGGAGGCTCTCCTGTTGTTTGTCCATCAAGAATGATGATGACCATTCATTTCATCCAGTGGGATTGAAAGTATGGAGCCGTGAGTTCTAAGATGGCTGATAAGGCCTATTTTGGCTCGAAATGGTCTTTGACAATGTGGGCAAAGAATGCTTGACGTTCCAGGAGGAGGATCTCCTGCAGTGGTTTTTCTGTCCATCCTTTTCTTCACAGCTCTTGCAGTCCTGGTTGCTTCACAAGTGACTGCACCTTTACGTAATGATGTACGCCACGAATTAGGTCTTTAGCAGCAGTCTCCCAGGTGTCAAGATGAATTTCAAAAGCTTTTAGTGAGATTTTCAAAGTGTCTTTAAAGCGTTTCCTCTGGCCGCCTTGGGAGCGTTTACCACAACGCAGCTCGTTGTAAACAAATTGTTTAGGGAGTCTGTGATCTGGCATACGAGTTAAGTGACCAGCCCAGCGAATCTGATTTTTCATTAGTAGAGTGTAGATACTTAGCTCTCATAGAAGAGGTATGTATGGTTAGCGGACTTAATTCCTTTCACCCAGGAAAATCTACATAATGGTAACCTGCAAAGTTAGAATTATATATGGATTGGAAAAGGCAGCACAGGTGGTAATCTCAAAACATTTCAGGAAGGAATTAGAGGCAGGGATGGATAATATGAGAGGAACAAGGAGAGCGCTGCAGGAGATATAAAACGACAGGATGGTCTGGCGTTAAGTTGGTTGCTGGCTCACGGTCCAATGGAGGATAACGAGCAGAAGGAAAAGCATACTATGACTTTTGTTGGCATCTCCAAACGACGCAATTGCGCTTTTGAAAGAGTTCAAAGAACCGTGCACTAAAGGAAACAAGGGTTCAACGAACCATGCAATGAAAGAAACAATCGCCCAATGAAGCGAACATTGAAAGAAAAACAAAAGGTTTCAATGAATGATGCTCTGACTAGAAAACAAGTGGTCAAAGAAAGATGGCTTTAGTGCGTTCACAAATGTTTGCCCCCGTATAAAACATCCATAACTCGGTAACCAACTGAGGGAAAATGATGAGACTTTAGCAAATAACCTTATCATTATGTACACCCAACAAAAAACCCAATAAATTTTTTTTCCCCTGGGGATTGTTACAGCAGATCTCAATGATTGTTCATATGTGGCGTATAATTTACGTGTTAGGGATGAAGAGCATATTATGAAATGTATTATATCTTCACATGGAAACATCAATGGTGCTCGGGAATTTCCTCATGAGAAACACGTCACATACTTGAACAGAAGTTTCGTTACCCGAATTGACAGTGCATTACTGTACATCAAGTTTGTTATCGGGAATTCAATAAATTTTCGCCAAACCATCAAAGAAATTTCGCCGCTTGCCATGATTTCACTTGCCTTTGGACCTCTCAAAGACATATTTCTTGGGTGAGGGTAAATATAAGACGCAGGAAAACTTTCGTAACGATGCAAAAGATACTTTTCAAAATAATTGAATATGAATAAGAGCAAACATTTGTAAACGCACTATAGCACGCTTACCTGCCTGACTGCTGGCCAGATAGTCATTGGTTCGAAATCGCATCAAGAGAGATTATTTAAATTGGTCGTGCCTCCCAAGTTGACCCAGCCGAAAATGGGTACCAAAAATATCATAGGAAGTAAAAGCAGTCTGGCGTGTGTTGATGACTTCACACTTCGAGTGTCCATTAGTCTATAACAATAGAGAGCTAGCACCATATACTCAAAACCCTTCGAGGCGTGTTCAAGCATCAATTACTTCTTACTTACAAAGAAAGAAAATAGCTGTGGTGTGGACAGTTGTTAAAGTATCCATTACTTCTTACATACACAGAAAGGAAATAGCTGTGGTGGGGACAGTTGTTAAAGTATCCATTACTTCTTACTTAGACAGAAAGAAAATAGCTGTGGTGGGGACAGTTGTTAAAGTATCCATTACTTCTTACTTACACAGAAAGAAAATAGCTGTGGTGGGGACAAGTGTTAAAGCATCCATTACTTCTTACTTACACAGAAAGAAAATAGCTGTGGTGGGGACAAGTGTTAAAGCATCCATTACTTCTTCTTACACAGAAAGAAAATAGCTGTGGTGGGGACAAGTGTTACAGCATCCATTACTTCTTACTTACATAGATAGAAAATAGCTGTGGTGGGGACAAGTGTTCAAAGAGTCTGAGTTCAAGTATCAACATTATTGTACTAGGTACATTCTCACTCGGGCTCAGGCCGCTACCCACCAGTCAGCAAGGAGTGCACATGCTGGTGGTATCAATAGCAGCCAGACAAAACATCCGCTGGCACTTGACCCTCGCTCCCAGCTGAATCATTATCTCCAATTGTCTAAAGAAATGTGCAGCAAAAGGAAGTTAGGGGTGAAAGAAACAAGTACCTACAGAAAAACAGTGTCGAAAGATGACAACGTGTGTTCTTGTCCTGTGGCAACTTCTTCTTCAATTTCAGAAGGACCTATTTACTCATGTAGAGGAGATTTCTTTAAAATAAAAAAAAATATGAAAACTGCTGTACACATTCCAGCACGTACTCACTGTCACGAAGTAAATTAATTGTGGTACCTTAATTAATTGGCTCTGTGACTTACGGAATAGTGGAACTACGTTATACAATTCCCCGACACACCGAGTCGAGATTTCGAAAACAACCGCAGAAGCAGAATTGGAAGCAGACGCTTTGAGTTGATTTTGATGGTATGAGGTGTTGGCCGTTCAGAAATCCATGTCAAACTACTAAACTTACAGTGCCTAGTAAATCTCAAACAGCGAATGCATGCTTGGGTTGATTGAAACGTCCTGTAAAGGACACGCATCTGTCTTTATCCTTAACTGAGAATCTATTTATTATATTTCTATGTGTTATATTACTTTCCAACAGACATCACAGTTATCTTTGTAGTCAAGGATACAGATGTTTAGCGTGAGTACTTACACAGTGTTTACTGCTTAAGCATGCTGGGCCCATGAATGATGGGCTGGTAATGAACGTCTTGCATAAATGCCAGCACTGTGAAGAAATGATAAATACAAATAATAGTCAATATAAACGTTTGACAGATTGACCCATATACGGTCTGTGTATGGATGTACACACATATTAAATGTGTGACTACCGTGAAGTAGTAACACATTTAAGATGTGTGCACATACATGTGGTTTCCCTATCCACACATCCATCGATCCATCGATCCATCCATCGATCCATCGATCCATCCATCCATCCCATCCATCCATCCATCCATCCAGTTGTCTGTATTTTACTAGCCCCAAGTAAATTATACAAGGGACGGGCCACTAACAATTTCCCTGAGAAATCCGCTCATACTTTAATCAATGTTATGTTTGTGGGTTGGAATAATTATTTGCATTGAAACACGCACAGCCGTCTGGACGAACCATCATCATTTGTGTATCGGGTTGCACAAGATCGGTAAAAGACACGGAAAAATAACCACTTTTCTAAAGCGGTTTGACGACCAAAAATAAAATGATTAAGGAAAATGGGAAAAAGTAAATAATTTATTAATCGGATTGTAATGGTGGAAAATATCGATAACTTCATTACATCATAAACATATCATCCCCGGGGAGGGAAGGGGTGAATTATTCTCCGGATTTTATTTTTTCGAACGCAGGTATGCGGAACCACGAACTGCGTCAGTAACACCTTCGCCACGGAGCAGGCACTACTACTACTACTACTACTACTACTACTACTACTACTACTACTACTACTACTACTACTACTACTACTACTACTACTACTACTACTACTACTACTACTACTACTACTGCTGCAGCTGCTGCTGATGCTGCTGCTGCTACTAATCTAATACTACTACTACAATTACTACTACTACTACTACTACTACTACTACTACTACTACTACTACTACTACTACTACTACTACTACTACTACTACTACTACTATTACTACTACTACTACAACTATTGCTTTTTTTCTCATACCCTTTACAGGACATTGCAGTTAACACCAGCATTTTTCAGCTGCTGTTAATGTCTTGGCGGGAGGGCAGATGTTAGGTAGGAAATACGAAGGGGGGTGAAGGGGGGCACAGGCCAAATTTTTAGGAAAGAAATACGAAAGGCGGGGAATGGCGTTCTGAAATTATGGCGAAGGGCCAAAAAAGGTTGAGAACCACTGTAATAGACTATACTAGATGCGCTGCTGGTTAATTGGTTGACTGGTTGGTCGGTGGGTTGGTTGGTCGGTACATTGGTTTGACCGATATGTCCTGAGCACAGTGTGTTCTCCTGATGTTAACACCATTTTGGGGTGTCAGAAGTATCCCGCTGACATTGCCATGACACAGAGCTGCTTGCTGCATGTCGGTGGCTTGAGTCGATTGCCTTTTATCCGTGGACTGGCTCATTTTGTAATCAAGTGTTTGGTTAAGCCACAATATTATAATATGACCGCATTTTGAAGTCATTAAGTAAGTGGCTGGTTAGACTGTTGAATAATGTAATATGTGGTCTAAAAATGCCTTGGGGAAAGACTAAGAAATATCACGAGTATAAATCAAGCAAATGGTAATCTAATGTTCCTTGACGAAATTTCACCTACAAGGTGATATCATACATCTATTTCGAGAACAATGTTGGCAATAACACTGAATACTAATTGTGAAGGTAACGATTACAATGTGAAAATGTGTGAAAGTGATGATAACGATGAGAACATATATGAAAATCATGATAAAGATGAGCGCATCTGTACAAGTGATGGTAACGGTGAAACATTTGTCCAAGTAATGGTAGATTGCATTTGTGAACATGACGATTCCTTTAAGTGCATTTGTGAAAGTGAGTAACAATAAATATATATATATGTTGCACAGTTTATGAGATAGTTCACGATTTGTCACTGTACAAGAGTCATCCACAATGTGTGGACACACATTAAATCAACATCGATGAATGACCCGTGGTCATATGGAGGGGTGCCGGAGATCGCAAAAGATAAGAGTGAGTTGATTGAGTTGATTGAGGACTTATATAATATTCGTTAACGATGAACACAAATGTGAAGGTAAAGTACATATGTGAAAATGATGATAACATTGTCACATGCATGAAAACCCATTGATGAGTAAATGTCTTACCTCGGCGCAATCCTGATTATAGCTAGTGCGATGGTTGTTAGTATCCCAACATGCGTTGTCATCTGTTTGCTTCGGCTCAGGGACAAACTGTTATAAAAATAAAATAATAACAAACATTAAACGATTTGTTATACGTTGTACTTGCGGTAACACAAAAATTCAAAATAAAATAATAACAAACTTTAAACAATCGATTTGCTATAAGTTGTACTTATGGTAACATAAAAATTCTTCTTTCCGCTCGCTCACTTTTGAACTAACTCGTAGTCCACACGGTGTATACCAATTCTTAGTGTACATGGCTGACTGTTGCGTGTGGATTAACTGTCCCTCTCTACCAGGCGACTTCAGAGGTACTTGTAATTTACGTCCCTAAGTCAAGGACGAGAGTTCAACATTTTTGTCTAACTGAACTGTGTAAGGGTTGAACCCATTTCCCGGAAACCAGCACACCGGATGTTTAAGAACGACCGCTCTTACCCACACACACATTTTAAGATTACTCCAGAATCTGTGAACACAAAGTTAAGCACGTCATATAATCACTTCATTTATTTGTTTGTTTGTTTTTAATGGAACATTTTTGAAAAATATTACCAAAGCCTGCCGGTCTCCTTGTCGAACCGTCTCCGTGGTGAAGAGGTTATGGACGCGGTTCGTGTTCGAGCTTACCCGCATTCGAAACACAGCTGCATGCCCGATTTGGCAGCAGACCGCATTGCGATGGGTTTTAACGAATAGGTATGGGAGCCGGTCGTTCAGAGAGCAATGGCACACTTGTTTTTCGCATATTCTTTACAGGACATCGCTGTCAACACCAGCATCTTACCGCTGTCGTTGATTTCTTGGCAAGATTACGCTCAGTAGTTTGCCATTGCTTTCTGAGCAGCCGGATCACTTATCCCGCAAGTTACCAATGCGACGAGAACCGCTTCCAATTCTTCTTCCCACATGGATAAAAGGGATTACGAAGAAAGTAATTTAACTCCTAGGCCAGGGAGCCCGGCAATGGCAAACTACTGAACGTAAACTTGCCAAGACATCAACAACATCAGTAAAATCCTGGTGTTGACAGCGATGTCCTGTAAAAAAGGAAATGAAAACGCATTAAAAAAAAAATTACCAAAGCCTAATATTGTTGTTTCACTATCACGTTTATCTGTATCATGTAGGGCAAGTGGCCACGTGATTATACCGTCTACTTCGTGCTCAGGCGGTCATGAGTTCATTATTAGACTCCGTGAGTCCGATCTCGTCTGCAATTTTTTTTTAAAATTTTATGGAGATCCGTGGAATGGGAGGGGGAGGGAGGGGGGGGGGGGTGTCGTCGCCGTAGCAACGGAAGTCGTGCCTTGTTGAACGCTTCCGACAGGTGGCAGCTGCTGTGCGGGGAGAGACCGAACCAGATTCTATAATCGAGCATCTTGAATTGTAACCCTTTTGTTGTATGTTGTAGAGCAGTGGTAGGCCGAGCGGTTTGAAAGTCGGAACCTCATTCGGGAGACCTGGGTTCGTATCTTCGGTGAGGTGGTGAATGTTTTACTGTCGGAACAAACCAAATATCCTAACATGCACAGTTCGGGGCGACTGCACTAGCCAGGCGGCCTTAAGTCCTCAGACTCAAGAACCCTCCCCCCCCCCCCCCTTTCATGTCCTACACCGCATGGTATTATATGCAGATATGACAGTTGTCTGTTGTTTTGCTGATGAAGGCTTTTTCACACAAAACCCTCCGTTGTGTGTAATTGTGTTATCGTAAGGCTGACCGTCTAATTTTCATGTTTTTCGTATTCTGTAGCGATCGTTTGCTTGCTTGCCACTAAGTTGTTTAAAACCCCCTCCCCCAACTTCGATAAGTTTATTGTCTTAATTTATACTCCTCTTTAGTCACTTTATAAATACATTCACAGAAATTATTTAGTGCGTGTAGAAGTAGAAGAAATAAGTAGAGATTACAGCACTCACTATTCAACACAAAAATGGGTGGGTGGGTGGGAGATGTGTGGGTGGGTGGGGAGATGTGTGTATGTGGGGGATGTGTGTGGATGGGGGATGTATGGGTGGGGGATAGGTGGGTGGGTGGGGGTATGTATGTGTGCCTGGGGGTATGTGTGTGGTTAGGTGGGGGATGTGTGAGTGTGGGGGAATGTGTGTGGATGGGGGATGTATGGGTGGGGGATAGGTGGGTGAGTGGGGGATGTGTGTGTGTGTGTGGGAGGGATTTGTGTGATGGGTGGAGGATGTGTGGGTGGGTGGGGGATGTGTGGGTGTGTGACGGATGTGTGGGTGGGTGGGGGATGTGTGGGTGGGTGGGGGTGTGTCTCATAACATGGTAATATGCATTTTTTATGTTTTCAACATTCATTTGACAATGTTTTTTTCCCCTATGTGAATGTATCATGCACTATTGATGAACGAAAGATCTGTGATTGTAAGACGGGCCTGCGTGGCCAATTTAGTACCCTTTGAAAATAAAGTTAGTTCGTTTGTTCGCTCGCTCGTTCGTTCGTTCGTTCGTTCGTTAGGTCAGTTGTTTGAATTCAATTCGGCACTATCGACGCTGATTTAATTAAAACAGACAAATATAATGTTAATAAACCAAGGAAATAACAACCCGATCTCCCATGGTTAAACCTTACTTCAACAGGTGGAATCATCAACCTATATTAGGGAGCGATGTAGTCAGAGATAAGGGAACAGATAATTATATTAGAATAGGAATGTAAAAGGGAAGATGTGCTTTTATAGCACTAGGAATTTTGTAAAAATTAGAAGACATTAACGTATAGCACCTAACTCAGAATATTTAACTATAAAGTGAAATGTGCTCTACTGTAAGGTCAGAGAAAAGAATAACGAATACATATGATTACTAATGAACTACAAACATTCTCTAATTGGTTTCTGATCAGAATAAAAGAACTAAATAGTACGACAGAATTACCAGTATGGAACTCACGGAGAGAACTAAACACGTACCTTGTAATCAAGGGCGAGGAAAGACGAGTGCTGGACAGGACATACATTGAGCAAATCCGAGTATAGTTTAACTTGGAAGTCCTTTGTTTGGAACGCACAGGGCAAAGGAATTAGAAGAAGATCTGATAACACACAGAGAGGTGAATTAGACACACAAACAATGGGGGAATAAAGGGCAACAGAAGAATTTATTGGCTTCGCTGCTCGAGTGGGAACAATGATTGCTAACAAGTTGAATGCACTTTATTTATTTATTGTTTTCATTTTCCAATGCAAACGTCAAAAAATAAGCGAGAGAGAGAGAGAGAGAGAGAGAGAGAGAGAGAGAGAGAGGAGGGAAAGGGAAAGGAGAAGAGAGACAAGAGGGGAGATAAAGAGAGAGGGGAAGAGAGAGGTGGACAAGAGAGAGAGAGTGAGGAAGAAGAGAGAGAGAGAGAGAGAGAGAGAGAAAGCGAGAGAGAGAGAGAGAGAGAGAGAGAGAGAGGGGGGTAGAAGAGAGAGATAAAGAGAGACGCATAACAAAGAGAAAAAATACATGGCATTTATTACAGCTAATTTGTTTCACTGAACCCGTCTTTTGAAGTCAATATTCACGACTTAGGAATCTGTGTTGAAAGTTGAGAGATATAACAAATGTAATCTATCAAACTTGCTACATCTCTCCTTTCTTTCTTACACAAGAACGCACAAGCTGTACAGCTCAACATGCACGTATACATATAAAAACAATGCTCGAATGTGGATATAAACCCAAATGCATTATTATGTCTACATGCATGTTTAGTATTTGGTGTTCCCTTGTTTAGGAAGCACGTGGTTCGGGAACCACCTTTCTGCAGTGTTTTGCTAACTAGCTTGTAAGGCCATGTCTATGTCTAGCTCCACATCTTTCTTCACATGTTCTGTGGAATAGTCATCAACAGACAAAGAAAACTATACCAGCCCTCTGCATCCACGCTAAACTCCAAGCTGTATATTGATAACGAGGAACTCCAAACATGGTCGAGTTCATCATGAGAAGTCGTCTGGCGGTGTAATCGTCAAAGATATTGATCACTAGGAGAAGAAGAAGAAGAAGAAGAAGAAGAAGAAGAAGAAGAAGAAGAAGAAGAAGAAGAAGAAGAAGAAGAAGAAGAAGATAAAGAAGAAGAAGAAGACAATGAAGAACAATTAGTAATAGCAGATATGAATAATATTGGGAAGGCATGACGGAAACCAGAGCGGGTGGTAAAAGATACGCGGATTTGATTGAGGACCTTTAATAAGGGGGTAAAAGGCGGACGAAGAATAACAAATAGTAGTAGTAGCAGCAGTTGTGATACAATAGCAGTAGCTGTAGTAGTCGTAGTAGCAGCAGCAGGAGCAGCAGTAGTAGTAGTAGTAGCAGCAGCAGCAGTAGTAGTAGTAGTAGTAGTAGTAGTAGTAGCAGCAGCAGCAGCAGCAGCAGCAGCAGCAGCAGCAGCAGCAGCAGCCCAGCACCCAGTAGTAGTAGTAGTAGGTAGTAGTAGTAGTAATAGTAGTAGTAGTAGTAGTAGTAGTAATAGTAGTAGTAGTAGTAGTAGTAGTAGCAGCAGCAGCAGCAGCAGCAGCACTAGGGGAAACAGCAGCAGTAGTAGTAGGAGTTCTCGAATAAGAAGCAGTAGGATCATGTAACTTGTACCTTAACTGTTTTTAAAACAATTGACTCCTTCCCCTTATCTCGCTCCTCCCTTCCTCCTCCCCCCCCCCCTTTCCTCTTACCACATTGTATGAAGAAAAACAACTGGACAAGTGCAAAGTGAAAATCAATACAAACAGACCTGCTCCAAAATCGCCTGCCGCTGTCGTCCATGACGGTGTTTCGGTACCGCGGAACTGCGTTCACTACCCTTCATGCACAGGCGCCAGCACTAGGCAGTAGTTTCTGAAGCCAGGACGTTCAGTTAAAGTTATAAACTCTCCCGTTGTTACTGATCACATAACATTCACAAATGTGTCGGCAGGTTTAGATATCTCGATAGGTCTTCTCTCTCTCTCTCTCTCTCTCTCTCTCTCTCTCTCTCTCTCTCTCTCTCTCTCTCTCTCTCACACACACACACACACACTCACGCACGCACCCACCCACCCACACACGCAGACACACATACACACACACACACACATATATATATATATATATATCATATATATATATATATATATATATATTTATATACACACACTCACTATCTCTCACTCTCACACTCACTCACTCACTCACTCACTCACTCACTCACTCACTCACTCACTCACTCACTCACTCACTCACTCACTCACTCACTCTCTCTCTCTCATTCTCACACTTTATCACTCTCTCACTCACTCTCTCAACCTCTCTCTCACTTTTTCACTCTCTCACACTCTCTCTCACAAACTCTAACACTCTCTAACTCTCTCTCTCTCTCTCTCTGTCAATCTCTCACGCACTCACTCACTCTCTCACTCTTTTACTCTCTCACTATCTCTCTCACTTTCTCTCTCTCTCTTACTCTCACACCCTCTCTCACACTCTCACACTATCTCGTATTCTCTCTCTCTCTCCTCTCTCTCTCTCTCTCTCTCTCTCTCTCTCTCTCTCTCTCTTTCTGTGGGTGTGTGTGTGTGAGCTCGATAATAACTTTCACATAATATCTTACCGCCTTTACTAATACAGCCATAAATCCTACCTGGGGTAATATGGTATCCAGTGAACGTCTTATTGCAGTCAGTGTATTCTACTTTCATTCCTCGATACCGGGCATCACTGTATATACACGCATCATATTGTTGGCATTGCTTTATATATTTATATCATCATCATCTTGTGCCCTACCAATTGGAATAGCCATACATGCATCAATACTTATCATGTTATCTGGTATTCTGGATAAATTCAATTGATGCGTTGTATCCGCACCATCGTCCCACTCCATGCAGCATAATTTATCTCGGTCTGCGCCTGCAGTCGGTCTTCTCTCTCTCTCTCTCTCTCTCTCTCTCTCTCTCTCTCTCTCTCTCTCTCTCTCTCTCTCTCTCTCTCTCTCTCTCTCTCTCTCATCTATATATATATATATATATATATATATATATATATATATATATATATATATATATATATATATATATATATATATATATATAACACTGTTCGAAAATAACTTTCACATATTATCTTACTGCCGTTGCCAATACAGTAATAAATCATATCCGGGATAATATGGCAGGTATCCAATGAACGTGTTATTGCAGTCAGAAATTGTGTATATATAAAAGAAGGAGACAGATAGAACAACACAAGTGAGAGCACTGAAAGCATGCCAATTTCTTGTGGCAACATACAGGCCAGAATTCTGAACATGTATCACATCTACCGAAAATGACGTATGTGCCTTTGAATATAAGTTTCACTAAAAAGAATTGACAATTCATTGTACGAAAAAGGAGAGGAAACAGACCTATCCAGCAACAACTCCGCTGTCGTCGTCTTCTGCTTATGCCGTTAGGCGTCGTGGGGAGGGATTATTGAATTTTTAGCGTCTCTGACTAGGGCCTTTCCTTCAATTTCCTCCATGATTCATGAACATATTTCTAGGATGATGCAATTTCCCTACCTGTTTGCTAGACCTGATCTACTTAACCCTTTTATATCTGCTACTACCACCATGTCACAAATGCATTCTGCAATTCACATTCACGCCGTGAGCATAATTTTTATAGGATCAGGTAAATTCCCTACCGGCTAGCTAAACTTGTCATAAGTTCCTTACCTACTTAACCCTTTTATAGGAGCTCGCACGTGGGCCCCTGAGAGTTGATTCACGCAGCATGCTGCACTCTTCATCGGCGCACGAGCCGAGTAACCCTATTAGTTATTAAGACAAATACTATTGAGGAAAATGAAATATTTTGGACAAGTAAAAGTGAAAAGACGCTAATGTCTTGAAAAGGAAAGAGGTGTACCGGGAAGCGAAGAAGAAGAAAGAGAAGAAGAAGAAGAAGAAGAAGAAGAAGAAGAAGAAGAAGAAGAAGAAGAAGAAGAAGAAGAAGAAGAAGAAGAAGAAGAAGAAGAAGAAGAAGACAAACCGAAAATCCAATTATGCTGGTAAACTGGCAAAAGGCTATCAATGCAAGAGCACTTAAGGTCCTTGGATTGGCCACAACAAATTAGTACACCCCGAGTCTAATCTCCCACATATACAGGTTACAATACTGCCCTATAACAAATACGTTATATCGTGATAGATGGAAAAGCAAGCAACTGGATACATTAGGAGTAACGAAAAAAAAAAAAACAATAAGAAATGCCTTTCAATAACACGAAATCGAAATTTGCAACTATAAAATCACTAATAAGTTTTAAGTACAGCAACAGTAACGAGAAAACAACCACAACAGCAGCATGAATACGTCAACTAACACAAGCATCCCACAAGGATGTTAAGCTCTACGACTCTAAATCGTCCACTCCACATCAAAGACGTACAATCATTGATACTCTCGTTGCCTTCAGTCATTCTCCCCATCAAAGCTTATTCTACTGTTATTTAATCTGTGTAGCAAGGAATCGATTTCAACATTATACATCGAATATACCCAGTTTAGTAAGGCTCGTTAAAGATTATTAGAAGAGAAGCGAGCCAAGTGGGACATACGATTGTATATAAATTAGATGCATCCCAATTATGTTAAACATATGGCTTCCGCTTGCAGCAAATTATCGGTGATATCTGATTGGCTCTGGTTGAAACGCGGGTTAAACCAACGTTAATGATTCGGTTTTATGTTGCCGGCTGATTGTAGTGAGACACACTTTGTGGGGTCCATAGGCGGCTCCAGCCGTGTGGGCGGTTTCAGTGTAAACCATGTAGTGGTAATGCTTTATGTTCGCAGGTGATTATTATTTTAACTCTTGACGTCCCAAGGCGACTCTTTTAACAACGGGAAATCGAAACTTGCAACGTGTTATGATTTATAATTAAAAGTCTGTAACTTTGAAGGAGTTATATTAACAACACTATGTAATGTCGCAGAAAAACAAATTAGTTGCATATCCTTTACAGCATGTCGCAGTCAACACCAGCATTTTTTTTTTTGCTGTTGTGATCTCTTGGCAAGGTTACGTTCAGTAGTTTGCCATTGCTTTCTGAACGACCGCCACCCATACCATTTGATAAAATAAAAAACTACGCCAGACTGTTAGCTACCAAATTGTCTGCAGCTGTATTTCGAACGCAGGAATGCGGGATTACGAACTACGTCCGTAACCTCTTCGCCACGGAGAAGGCAGTGTCCACAGAAACTGTTTTTAAATGACGAGACTGGTACGATACCAAACAAACAGCTAAGTTTGGACCAAACATGTACACAATCAAATGAACAAGTATTTGAATGTAAATGTCCGTTCACTTAGCATTGGAATTGCGGAAGATACCACGAAACAAGATAAATAACAAGGTGACCCTGATACGACGATATATCGTCTTTATGTCTAAATGGGAAGCCACAGCTGGCGATATAATATCCTTCGGCACTGAATCAGTTAAAACACTTACAACACATGTAACCGGCGCTGTGGCTTAGGGGATAGTGAAGTTGCGTTGGTACAACTCCCCGACACACCGAGTCGAGGGTTCGAAATCAGACCTGCGTGATTTAGAAGCAGATCGTTTTGTGTTGGTTTCAATGGTAAGAGGCGTTTGTTGTTCAAAAAGCAATGTTAAACTACTGAACTGACTTTGTCTAGTAAATAGGAGACAATAAATGCTAGGGTTGGTTGCAATGGCGTATAAAGGACTCGCAACTAACTGTAACAGCACTTGCAAAAAAATAGTGGCCTAAAACCTCAATTGGTAGAGCATGAGACTGACGATCTTAAGGTCTCCAATTCAGTCTCGGCTGTAGGCAATGTGCGGGGGTCATCATGTTTAAGGGTCCTCGTGGCGAATTGGTCAATCTTTCTGTCTCGAAGTGTAAAGGGCGTGGGTTTGTTTTCGACCTAAATCGCTCAGACTTCGAGTGCCATTCCCCGGATACACTGTGTGTTTTCCGCTGGAGCCACGGAGTTGCTGTCTAGTGTGGTGATATTGGCAGGCGGCTTGCAGCTTTGCAGAGAGACCGAGCCAGATGGGATACAGTCCGGTGTGTTGAAGTCCACTCTACTGCCTTTAGTACTTAACCCTTCTTTGTTTTTAAAAACAGATGCAGTTAGCTTGATTGGGTAAACTATTAGGAACAACGATAATTACATAGTCAGTTATTTTAATCTATTCTAACTCGAAGGTTAATTACTGTACAATAAATCATCCTGCCACGTTAACTGTTTACATCCAGACTGTTTTTCGACCGTAAAAGTAAATCATGCTGCCACCTTAACTTTGTTTACAACCAGAGTGATTTTAGACTGCTCTCATCGGTCACGTATTAGGTCATCTATTTCCGTTTGACTCTTTTGTGTTCTAAGGTACAACGCTATTATTCTTGCGTTCTTCATTTCACGTTGGTAAAACCTTCATACTGCCATACTCGCTCGCTCGCTCGTTCGGCGGCGGCAGTAGCTTAGCTATTGAAAAGATCTCTCGAATAGAACTGGTCAAAGGGTAGGGACCTGACTAAGGTAACACAAATGTGCTAGACATACGAAGTGCAACGGTGTCAAGATGGAGTAGCGTAACATTTCGGAAAGTGTGGATTAGTGTAACAGCTTAAAGGGTTCAAAGATGTAAGATCGACTTCATTGCAACGAGTTGTATCTCATATAGCTTGGTCTCTTTCTGCAGGGCAAGCTACCGATGACGTCGCACAAAGCACGAACTCCCTAGCTACAGGTACGTCCCCCCGAAGTTTAAAGAAAACAGAATGCACTCCTGAACAGTGTGCTGGAGTTCAGAATCGAACCCATAATCTTCGGAGCGCGAGGCAAGCAGCTTAAACACTTCGCCACAGAGTAACAACTGTCTTGCTAGTAGCTTCGTTGCTTGTGAATCACATCGAAGTCTGTGAGTTCAAACCTTTGAGTCCCGTGCATTGACAATCTAGTCGCCTAAGCCCCGGAAAGGGCGTACAGGAATAACCTTGGCGAAGAGACTGATCACCCGATCCGGTACCAAAGTTTCAAATTCACGGGAGAGTGTAGCAGACCTTTACTTTCCCTCTACAAGTCCAGGCGCTAACTTAATGTGCGCGATCGGTACTGAAACTCAAAACTAGTGCAATGGGTACACCAATTAATGTAGACGCTTCTTGACAGAAATCACTTGTTTCGGTGGAAAACCCATACCCGTCCAGTTCGTGTCTAGCCTTTTAAGCATCGCTCTTTCTAGGTCGTTATTTAAATTTGGAGGGTTGTTATGGAGGGAATAAAAACACAATGACTTTGATCAGCAAGAGTCGTGTCGAATTCATGAATCGAAACATCGCTAAGAACTAACTATTTGTTTAAGTTAGTTGCATGTCCTTTATAGGACGCTGCAACCAGCCCGATAATTTTGGACTGTTTGTGATTTATTAGCTTTGAGATCAGTATATCCACGTAAGTATATCAGTATAGCCTTGAGATCAGTATATCCATGGACCAGACTGATATACTCAATGCTCTACGAGGAGTAAGTCGTTTGCGAGAACCAAGTGATGACTGTGAATCTACATCCGTGGTCAGACGGCGAGAACAGCAAGTTAAAAGCGGTGTGACCAAACAAGAACACTATGCAGGAAGCCAAAGAAGATTAATAAACCAACACAGAACTGGTATCGTTAGCCGCTACACGCTGCAAGATTGACTGAGAAGGGGATCCGAGCACTTATGGACTGAATGGTTCGATGTGCAATGAGGATGATCTGTCGACTAACTAACTGACTGACTGACTGACTGACTGACTGACTGACTGTATCCATGCAAGTATTTGCAGTAGAGAAGTATATGTGTTTATTACCCACTCACAGGCAATTAAGACAGAGAAATTACAAACTACCAGGTGTGAAACCTGTGCTGCTATTGACAGATGAAAAATCAGTACTTGAGGCTCTCCTGTCTGGGAAATTGCCAGTTCTACGGACACTACTTTCTGAACTTGGCAGCCAGCGTAAGGTCACCATACACTAAATACCATCTCACTGTGGAGTACCCGCAAAAATGAACAGATGAACGAACGAACGAACGAACAAAAGAACAATCTTTATTTCCAAAAGGTTAAAAATTGGACACGAAGGCCCGTCTAACATTCTGCCATATCTAACTAATGAATCAGAGAAATAATCTACTGCTGAAGATGTCCGAAGATCGACCCCCTACCTTCAACGTCCACGGAGGTATCATAAATCATTATAAGGGGCTTCTACAAGACATATACAAGCCAAAATAAGCTATTTTCTTTTACAACATAAGATAGAAGTGGAGCAACTAAGCCGGAGCTCACCATGGGTTTTGTCTATAAATTTCCAACTAGCGATGGCTTGATTCTGCTGGTAGTAGCCGATGGTTGATCCGGTTCGTGTCTATCTACGTTGGAATCACACATTTTATGTTTGCGTTTATACTTGGAGTCGACACGGAGATAAAGCCAAAGAAAAACACTCTGATTGGTTTGATAAGGGGCAAACATGTTCACCGCGAGTGCCAAGATGTGCTTGGATAAGATTTCCCCGGTACATCCACATGTCTTATCACAGTTTGTTACATCTTAATTCCCAAATACAGGCATGACCCGCTTTATTGCGTTTCGGATAAATTGCGGTATTCTGTTCCTCCTCCCAATTATTCCTGTTTATTGTTTTGAAAAGATGCGCTTATTTGGAATTTCTTTTCTTTTTTTTTTAATTGCGTCTTTGGCCTATGAGTTAGTGACCGCAGTTTCACGATTTACCGACGGTTCGAAATAAGCCACAGACGATTTTGAAATCCGATTGCTTTGCGTTGTTTCAGTGGTATGAACGTCGGCCGTTCAGAAAGCAACGGTAAACTACTGAACGTAAAATTGCATCGCTAATCACAAAGAGTAAATGCTGGGATTGATTGCAGCATTTTGGAAAAGAACATGTGACTAACGTTATTAATTTCGTCAGGTGAGCGAAGAAGAAGCTGAAGAAGATTCACTCATTGTATTCTGACAGCTTTAATGCAGTTTCACCAATGTGCTACAACGTTCACGGAAGAGGTCTTCTTTCTATTAGATAGATTGTTGTTGTATTGAATGTGAATCCTCTGGAAGACTGTGGATTTTAATCCTTACGTTCCACGCACTGGAGTCCAGGGCGTCTAAGATATGAGAAGGTGTTTATGTATTTATCGAAGTTGATGTAGCAGTGAAGAAATCAGGACTAAAGTAGGTGTTATATCAGCGCTAGATGTCATCAGAAAACAGCAAGTTAAATGGTTTGGCCATATGACTAGGCTACCAACTAACAGTATACCACAACTAGCAATGATGTAAAGACCAAGCGGAATCAGAAAAAGAGGCCGACCATGTAAACGATAGACAGAGTGAATGACAAGAGTTCATGGGAATAACGATATATGAAGTCCTTACACGGACATTAGCCCGCTGTTTATGCTTCACCTCGATACCGTAGAGTACAAGAGGAACAAGATGAGATAAGATGAGGTGAGATCAGATCAGATGAGGTGAGGTGAAATGAGATGAGATCAGATGAAATGAGATGAGGTGAGTGAGATGCGATGAGATGAGATGAGATGAGAGAATTTTCTCCCTACCGAGAACCAAAATGCCTATCTACGAGATTGATACAAGGAAAAGAAATTAGTTCCATGTCCTTTACAGGACGTCGCAGCAACCCCAGCATTTTTTGACTGTGATTTACTAGGCAAATTTACCTCCAGTAGTTTACCATTGCTTTCTGACCAACCGACGCTCATACCATTGTATGAGAACCATCGCAAGGCAGTCTGCTGCCAAATCACATGTAGCTGTTTTTCAAACGCATTAAGCGGGTTTGCGAACCGCTTTCGTAACCCCTTCACCACAGTGCCAATAAAGAAGAATTACATTAAATTAGAATAAATAAAACAGTCAGTTGCAAGAGATTCTAACTTACGAACGGCCCATTAATTTAGACAGTTGAAAGATATAAAAGATGCCTTTTTACATCATGAGCAATATAGTGTATATGGTGCTAACTTTATATTTGTCATCGTTCGACATTCTATTGGTGTTGTGATGAGCATCGCCCTGGCTGTCTTTACTTCTACAGAAATTTCCTGGCACCAAATGTAGGCTACGTAGACCTGGGAGACAAGATCAGTTTAAACAAATCCCACCTGGACTGGGATTGGAGATATGACTACCGGGTCGGCAGACCACCGGGCCGGCAAGCTAGCCTGGTAGCCACTGTGCCACCTTGTCTCCTACTGGGTTGGTCGGGGTGCATTACCAGATGTGAGCAATCCATTCAATCAATGGCCGGGGAAGAAGATTAGTTAGAACACTTTACATATGATCCTTGAAAACATAACAGCATGCTGACCAGACTTTAGGCCATGGCCGGGAACTTCCGGCCGGCGGGCCGTTTAAAGCCCGGAAAATCATTTTTCAAAACTTACCATGGCATAGTCAAGTGCGCCCCATACTGGCCTTGTCCATACTGGACAAAAATTGTTGTCAGAAGAGCATCACAATATCCAGCTAGCATGACGAGCCTCACCAAAGAGAAGCAGTTCCATCCATCACATTAGTCATGAGTTGATTAAATGTTTGCAAAATAAACACTTGTGAGATCAGATGCTTGGAGAGAGCTGCTAAGTTAACTATCCGAAACCGAGTAAGAGATGATGTTATCAGACAGAGAGTGAGATCAAAAACTCGTGCCACATATATTGAAAGAGAGAAGATCAAATGGTTGGCCGTTTTATTGGAAAGCAACAAATCAACTACCAGCACTGACCCTACATCAAAGAAAATCTATCCCCAGAGCAAGAGGACGCCCGAGAAGAAAATGGATTAATAACATCAAAGACATGGTACAATCACACGGAGTGACACAATTCAGCGACACCCATCGAAAGCTGGAGCGGCAACAATTCCTCCTCATGCCGCTTAACATCAAAGGTGGAAGATGCTAATGATGATGATGAGTTAAATGTTTGACAGCATACAGCAGGCTTATATTTAAGTGGACAATTTTGTAAGGTCTGCGAAAGCTGTTATAAATATTCGCAGAAAAAAAAGTATTCCCAACCCTTACTTATACACAAACCCGCTTCCGTGTACCCACAATGAAACAGATCGAATATCAGGCCTGCCAACCAAACTCGTATGGGGAATTAGTCAGCACACCTTAGAAATGCAACAGAGGAAATCGGAGCCAGCGTGAGACGTGCACACAAGTTATGAGTGATGAGCTACAAGATGAAAACACGGTTATGACACCCAGACAGTCTGTGGATTATTTCACACGCTAACCTTTTATATTTTAGTAGATTATTTCACATGCTAACCAGTTAAATTTTAGTAGATTATTTCATATGTTAACCATTTATATTTTAATAGATTATTTCACATGCTAACCAGTTATATTTTAGTAGATTATTTCACATGCTAAACAGTTATATTTTAGTAGATTATTTCACATGCTAAACAGTTATATCTTAGTAGATTATTTCACATGCTAACCAGTTATATTTTAGTAGATTATTTCACATGCTAACCATTTATATTTTAATAGATTATTGTACCTGTAAATCAGTTATAATTTAGAAGGAAGTTCATGGTGGGTTTAAGAAATAAGCGTTTATGAAAGTGTTTGTGTGTGTGTATGTGTGTGTGTGTGTGTGTGTGTGTGTGTGAGTGTGTGTGTGTGTGTCATTGGATCGACCAGGGTGCTTAAGTCAATGTGTTAAAACCCGCCTTGATGCGAATTAGAACCCTTGTCTACCGGGGCGACAGCCAATCATGCTAGCTATTGCACCACCCTGACTCCAACATCAGAACTTAAAGACCGTACACAAAACCATGCAACTACTGTGGATGAAACCTGGACCACTGTAATGGTAATCGATCGCATTAACCACTACTCCACCTTTTCGTACGGGCCAGTAGAGATTTTCTTCTGGGAAGACCTGACGGATAGACTTAAATGATAAAAGATACAACCAACAATGTGAGTCGTGGATACACATTGGCTAGCAAGCATGCCTGCCGGCCCTTTCATCATGTGTTCGAATCCTCCTTGGGACGGTTTACAAAAAATAAATTGACCTGTTTCCTAGATCGGCCCAACATAAAATGGGTACCAAGACATACCATGGGAAGTGTAGACGCACAGCGTGATATTCACCATATCGACCATATCGTTCATCGAGTGTCGATTATCTATACAGATATGAGATTAGGACAGTATACACAAATCACCCCAATGTCGCACAACGTAGACCTTTACTTTGCAATGTTACACAAAAGTTCATCTACTCCATTATTTTCCCTCCGCAAACATATCAGCCGTGGCTGCAAACAGATCTCGCGCCTTGCTTCATTAGTGTAAAGTATCGTCTGCGATGCAAACGATCAGGGCTGTTGCATGATTTGCGAGAGTTTCGATGGCATGAATCATTCCACACCAGCAGACAGAGGGCTGCCTTTCTCTTTTCTTAAATCCTGTAAGTGCTTGACGTAGCTTAACCTATATCTGGATTTTACATACATTCTAATTTGCTTTCTTTGTTAGGTTTTTTGGAATTTTTACGGTGATATTTTCACCAAATAATTTCACTGGTGTGCCATCATATTTACCTACCTACCTACCTACCTACCTACCTACCTACCTGCCTGCCTGCCTGCCTACCTACCTACCTACCTACCTGCCTGCCTGCTTGCCTGCCTGCATGCCTATTTTACCAACTACCTTCCTACCTACCTACTTACCTTCCTACCTACCTACTTACCTACCTACCTACATTGTTACTACACTCTTTCCTACCTTTTACTTAAACACCTACTGCCGATTTACTTACCACCTACTAAAATACCTACATACTCCCCTACTACCTACCTACCTACCGACCGACCCCGCCTACTTACCTACGTTTGTTAAACAATAAGTCACTGCCATTTTATGTTAAGGTAAATTAGTTGCATATCCTTTACAGGACGTTTGCAGTCAACACCAGCATTGTTTGCTGATTGATTGGTATCCTTGGCAATTTTACGTTCAGTAGTTTGCCATTGATCTTTGAACGACTGGCACCCAAACCATTTCGTAAAAGTCCAGAGCAACGTGGTCTGCTGCCAAATCATGCGCAGCTATGTTTCGAACGCGTGTATGCGGGGTCACGAACCGCGTCCATAATACCTTCGCCACGGAGTGCCGGCCCATTGTATGTTAGAAAGATAATACTGAAATGCTGTATGTAACCTGTTCTGTTGTCTGACATTGAATCATCGAACTGGAACGGACAGATTAGGAGGAGCCTGGAGACGACGGGATGTGGCATCTGATATTATGTTTCGAATATTTGGACTGCCAGAGCAACTAACTATGAGTGTCTGGAAAAGGCTAATGTATGCTGAACATTATATACCAACATAAGACTGACACCATGCCGCCCTTACAGACGATAGTTTGTAAAATGGAGTCCTCTCCATGGCAAAAAGCCTGGGATGAAGTTAAAGACTATGTGTTGCCCATGCAGCGTGATCCCTCTCTTAGCCTGACTAGTTTACTCCAGAGGAAAGGTAACACCAATACGTCGGGAACAAGACAAGCTGCAGAAGCAGCAGGATCAGCAAAGTAATGTTCTAACTGTCCTGTGGTCGGAGCTTCCATCCTAAACCAGTTGCCGACCAAGGCTTAGGGCCTGGTATACTCTGCCATGAAATAGTCTGTAGGTTGCATTTCCTCGCACTAGGGTAAGGCTATCCTCCAAATTGCGCCCCTCTACCTGAAGCCGTTGGCACAGTATGGGGTGTCGGGTTTGGTGAACGCCGAACAACGTTCGGCTCTAACAGAAAGCAGATGGTACCGCCTACTGCTATAAAATAGCTTAGTCATATCTGTCCAAGACCGGACATAAATATCAGCATAAGCAGAGGATAAATAGTGTTCTTTGATCATGTAATGAGAAGAAAGGCTAACAGAAACACCGCGACGTCTGGAAATATCAGTGACAGAAGAGGAAGGGGCAGACCTAGAGAAACTTTGCTGAACCCGTGCCATGCCTTGATAGACTGGTCCTGTGGTATCCCTGGATGGATTGGTCCTGTGGTATCCCTGGATGGATTGGATCTGTGGCATTCCTTGATAGACTGGTCATGTGGCATGCCTGGATGGACTGGATCTGTGGCATGCCTGGATTGATTAGACCTGTGGCATGCCTGGATGGACTGATCCTGTGGCATGCCTGGATGGACTGATCCTGTGGCATGCCTGGATGGACTTGTCCTGTGGCATGCCTGGATGGACTTGTCCTGTGGCATGCCTTGATAGACTGGATCCTGTGGCATGCCTTGATAGACTGGTCTTGTGGCATGCCTTGATAGACTGGTCCTGTGGCATGCCTTGATAGACTGGTCTTGTGGCATGCCTTGATAGACTGGACCTGTGGCATGCCTTGATAGACTGGTCTTGTGGCATGCCTTGATAGACTGGTCCTGTGGCATGCCTTGATAGACTGGACCTGTGGCATGCCTTGATAGACTGGACCTGTGGCATGCCTTGATAGACTGGTCTTGTGGCATGCCTTGATAGACTGGTCTTGTGGCATGCCTTGATAGACTGGTCTTGTGGCATGCCTTGATAGACTGGACCTTGTGGCATGCCTTGATAGACTGGTCTTGTGGCATGCCTTGATAGACTGGTCTTGTGGCATGCCTTGATAGACTGGACCTGTGGCATGCCTTGATAGACTGGACCTGTGGCATGCCTTGATAGACTGGACCTGTGGCATGCCTTGATAGACTGGTCCTGTGGCATGCCTTGATAGACTGGACCTGTGGCATGCCTTGATAGACTGGTCTTGTGGCATGCCTACATATACACACACACACACACACATCCATCCATACACTTTCGTCACACACACACACACACACATCCCGCACTCATCCACACACTTCCGTCACCCACACTCACACACACGCATCTCTGGTTTCTGTACACCTGATATTGCGTGTAACAATGGTTGCGTGTGAATGCTTGGAACCCTAACTATAACCCTTACCCTAACCACTAACCCTAAACCCTAACCCTAAACCCTAAACCCTAACCCCTAACCCTAATGAGTACATGACATTAAAGACAGAACTGACAACTGACCACAGGTGGAGAGTCATCACTATCATCATCATTACAGAGAGCACGAGGACGGCGCCTTATTGCCAGCAGACATCTCTGGGAGGTCCGCGCTAAGAGCGGGCTTCTGGACATGATCTCAACTTGGACACTTCTCTGAGGTCCGCCGCCATCATTTATTAGCCTGGTGGGGATGCAAATAAATCGGTGGTCATCAGTATCCAGTTCAATTGGCATTGAGAAGAGAGAAGGTTCCCGCCTTGACGAAACCGTAGTCCGTTGTGGCAGGGCCGCTCCTCTCCTGAACTAGTACACACGTTTGGCACAGGATTTCGCTCCTGACTACCATCGGCCGCCGGGCTGTGGTGCCGCTGGTCTTCGCTCCTGCATAAGGAGCCCATGGTTGCCGGCTGTCCATGGTGCCAACGGGGGATTTCTATCAGAACTGTATTTTATTATTCATGTTATTTATTTGTTGATTGTTTCTGATTTTGGATTGTCCCCTTGTATTCCGGTATACACCGAGGTCTTCCTCAACCAGGAGACTATGATGTACTTCTGCAGGATTGAAGCTGCCCTCACAACATGGACCTATCTTCGAGAGCTCCCATTACTTATCTCTCTAAGTTAGTGTCAGTTGGGCTGGATGACTATTGGCCGCTTCTCTAGTGGCAACAATATAATAATTTTCCTGAATGCACAAGAGTTCGCTATCTGTCTTGTCTGCTTTGTGTACCTGAGACTGACTACTTGTGGTTTTGTCCGGTGGGCTACGGTTCTTAGAAACCCAGCGGCTTACTTAAAATACAAAATTTCAAGGGGGTGACAATTAAATCATAAGAAGGCCTGCAACTCGTGGTGTTGTCGCGGGTTCCAAAAGGAGACTGAGCACCAGTAGATTTGTCCGTTGGGTTACATTGCTAGGGAACGTAGCACAACGGACAAATATATAGGTGCTCAGTCTCCTTTTGAAACCCGCCACAACACCACGTGTTGCAGGCCTTCTTATGTTTTAATTGTCACCCCCTTGAAATTTTGTGTTTTAAGTAAGTTGCTGCGTTTCTAAGAACCCAAGCGATCACCCATCTAAGTACTATAATGTGTTTACTTTTGTCTGCCCCAATATAAAATTCCATATCTCAGTAACCAACTGAAGGAAAATTCTATTCCTATAGATTTTGAACGTCAGACATACACGGCATGGAAGAACGTTAGTATTCAGACAGACATCTAACACAGTGGGATTAACTGACTCGGTGAAGGATAGATATATCGCTAAATGTGACCTCTGATTTGGACAGAAGGGCGATATATCTTGTTTTGTTTCGTGGTATTTTCTACACTTTCAATGCTCAATGAACGGAAATCTACATTATGATACGTGTTCATTTGATTATGTACCATGTGTGGTCCTACTTTTTGCTTGGTACTGAATCAGTTCAGATAGACATGCAAGAACAATAGGATTTGGATAGACATGCAAAAACGATATAGATTAAACAGACATACAAGAACAGTGGGGCTCAGACAGACATATTAGAACATTTGGATTCAGACATACATGAAAGAACATTAGGCATGCAAGAACATTATGATTCAGACACATATACAGGAACATTGGAGTTCAGACATATACAGGAACTTTGGAGTTTAAACAGATATGCAAGAACATTCGGGTTCAGACATACATGAAAGAACATTGTATGTCTGAATCCGAATGTTCTTTCATAAATATAAGAACATGTACGTTTGTATGCATGTGAAACGTGGACAATGAGCAGACAGACTGAAAAAGAAATATCTAATTATAGTGGAAATGTGGTTTCTAAAGAACATGCAAGTCCAATGGATGGACTGGTCTTGTTGCATGCCTGGATGGATTGGACCTGTGGCATGCCTTGAGAGATTGGACCTGTGGCATGTCTTGATAGACTGGTCTTGTGGCATGCCTTGATAGACTGGACCTGTGGCATGCCTTGATAGACTGGTCTTGTGGCATGCCTTGATAGACTGGTCTTGTGGCATGCCTTGATAGACTGGTCTTGTGGCATGCCTTGATAGACTGGTCTTGTGGCATGCCTTGATAGACTGGACCTGTGGCATGCCTTGATAGACTGGACCTGTGGCATGCCTTGATAGACTGGTCTTGTGGCATGCCTTGATAGACTGGACCTGTGGCATGCCTTGATAGACTGGTCTTGTGGCATGCCTTGATAGACTGGTCTTGTGGCATGCCTTGATAGACTGGTCCTTGTGGCATGCCTTGATAGACTGGTCTTGTGGCATGCCTTGATAGACTGGACCTGTGGCATGCCTTGATGGACTGGACCTGTGGCATGCCTGGATGGACTTTTCCTGTGGCATGCCTTGATAGACTGGACCTGTGGCATGCCTTGATAGACTGGACCTGTGGCATGCCTTGATAGACTGGTCTTGTGGCATGCCTTGATAGACTGGTCCTGTGGCATGCCTTGATAGACTGGTCTTGTGGCATGCCTTGATAGTCCTTGATGGACTGGACCTGTGGCATGCCTTGATAGACTGGACCTGTGGCATGCCTTTAGAGACTGGACTTGTGACATGCCTTGATAGACTGGACCTGTGGCATGCCTTGAGAGACTGGACCTGTGACATGCCTTGATAGACTGGACCTGTGGCATGCCTCGAGAGACTGGACCTGTGGCATGCCTTGATAGATGGACCTGTGAAATGCTTGATAGACTGGTCTTGTGGCTTGACTTGATAGACTGGACCTGTGAAATGCCTTGATAGACTGGACCTGTGGCATGCCTTGATAGACTGGTCTTGTGGCATGCCTTGATAGACTGGGCCTGTGGCATGCCTGGGTGGACTGGGCCTGTGGCATGCCTGGATGGACTGAATCTGTAGCATGCCTGGATGGACTGAACGCACTGTAGTACGCCTTGATAGACGACCTGTGGCTTGCGGGAGTATCATCAATAGATTTGATGTACGACGCCAGGGTTCGAGATCGACGCAGATGCATGCACGCTCCCGCCAGCTGGCAGGACACATGATGGTGATGTTCATAATGATACTCAGGATATCATTTTAATAGCAACTCATGAAAAGGAACTACAGAAAATGATGAATGCAGTGGTTGAAGAAAGTGACGAAATCGGGCTTCAGGTTGAATAATAGGAAGACAGAAGTATTGAAAGTAAATGGTTTTAAAATCACAACAATTCAAAAATATAGACACGTGGATAAGATCAGAGGAACGATTATCACAGAGATAGAGAACAGAATAGAACAAGCAACAACTGCGTTTTATAAAATGAAGAACATCTTATGCAATCAGTCCCTGTCAATGTAGATTACAAACTGAATTCATGCATATAACATAGAACTAGTTTTAACGAAATGTCTGCGAATCCTGGGGAATGACTAATCACTAAAAAAGCAAAAAAATTCACGAGGATGTGGTTTTACAGTAGATTGCTGAAAATTCTTGGGACGGTCAAAGTGAGTAATCTAATCATGTTGAAAGAGGCTAACACACAAAGCAACAGATCACAAACACCAGAAACAAGCACGCATTATTTTTTTTTTTTACAGCATTTAGAGAATTAAAAAGAAAAAGATATAAAAACTAGAATGATTTTATGACAAAAAATTACTTCAAAGGACGTTGCAATGAACCCCATCATTTATTAGCTGTTTGTGATTGGGTTTTCTAGGGAATTTTGCCTCAAGTATTTTTATATTTTTCCAGTATTATTATTGATCAGCCGACGTTCATACCATTGTGAAAATCAAATGATCTACCGCTGACTTCAAACGCCACATGCAGGGATTGTGAAATTGCGTTCACTAACCCAAAACCACATTGGGCTATATGGGGGTTGGGGGGGGGGGGGGGCATGTTGTCACAACTGGACAAATTTATGAAAAGTGAGACAGAGGAAGACAGCGACAGAAGGCTCTTGACAGTCTTGTACCATGACATGGAAGGGACCCAGCCCCCCCCCCCCCCCCCCCCTCCCCACACACATGCTGCTGGAGATAAAAAGATGTGGGGAAACGTTTTCGCCCACGCCAGACGGCAAGACTTTTGACGATGATAGTGATAAATATTATCCTCATCATGGAACAGACATGGTGTCGTTACCCCTTAATGTAATAACATGAATTATAATTAGGACAATGCGGGATAAAGTTAAGACCCCTCGAGTCAGATGGAATTAACTCTATTCAGCCGATAAATCTGTAAGCATATGCAGCTGATTTATATTGCTTACGCACGTACCAGCTTGACTGAGTATGTGTAGGCGGAGAAACATGACAACTGAAACGAGGCATCAAATATCATTAGTTTGATGTCCCTAATGTTAAGCAGAATGTAATTTTCTCTGCATTGACTTTCGTAAACTAATTGGCTGCTGGCTTTTTTTTTTTAAATAGACGGGGAAAATGTTGGGTTGGAGACATATGAATGTTTGAGTAATGGAAGAATGTATAAAGCTGTATCAGTAGATCTTATTTAGATAGTAGAAATTAGAGGAGAGGGACAGGGAAGTAAAATGACAGACGAGACATTAAGAGCGGCGGTTGCAATTTTTACAGATAGACAGATTGGCTATTACATGGCTAGATATGCGCGCGCGCGCACACACACACACACACACACACACACACACACACAACCTCCCACACACAAAGACATATGAATATGTATACTACAGAGAGACTGGGAGCCAACAGGCAGGTACTTAGGAGGACAGACAGGCAGGTTGTTAGGTAGCTGGACGGACGGACAGACAGATAGACAGGTAATTATTAAGCTAGACGGACAAACAGACGGACAGACAGACAGATACATCCTTACAGTGTATTCGGTAATGGTGCTTGCTCCATTTTTGTATAGACATGTCGATACTCGATGGATGTTGTTGTTGTGTTGTTGTTTTTTTTGGCACATCCTATTTACAGGACATCGCTGTCAACACCAGCATTTTACTACTGTTGTTGATGTCTTTGCAAGTTTACGTTCAGTAGTTTGGCATTGATTTCCGAACGACCGGTTCCCATACCAACACGTTAAAACCTAGCGCAACGCGGTCTGCTGCCAAATCGGTCGCAGCTGTGTTTCGAACGCGGGTAAGCGGACTTACGAATCGCGTCCGCAAACACTTAGCCATGGAGTCGAGCACTCGATGGATGACGTGGTCAATAATGAGCAGGGGGGACATACAGAGATATTAAAATAAGAAAAGCAAACACAATAGAAGCTTTCATACCTCTAGTGAACGCCTTGCAGTCAAAGCAAATTAAATCTTGCACGAAAATGTGTGCCGGCTCTGTGGAGACAGGATTCTAGACGCAATTCGTAATCCTGCATACCGCGCTCAACAGAGAGCTGCGGAAGAGTTGACAGCACACCGCCTTGCGTTGGTTTTAAATACATTGGTATGTGTCCCGGTCGTTCAGAAAGCAATGGCAAACTACTGAACGTAAATTTGCCAAGAAATAACAGTAAAAAAATGCTGAGGTTGACTGCGCCGTCCTGTAAAGGATATGCAACTAACCAAAACTAGAGTAGTTAACTCTAACCTCAAATCGGTGCTGCTGCATGGATGAACACACGAAGAAGTAAAGCAATTACTAATAAACTACAATCATGAGTTAAAACGTGTCTGAGCAAAATAGAAAAGTTGTTCTCACCCCCCCCCCCCACTCCCCCCAACTCCTCCCCCCCCCCCACATCCCCCCCCCCCCCGCCCTAAAAAAAGAAGAGTATGACAGGAGCCAGTAATGCAGAGTTTACTGGACAGAACCAAACGCATTCCAGCCAATGAAACTTGTGAGAATAAGGAGCTGGCACTGGGTAGGACGTACACACGCCGAGAAAACCTAGTAAGAGTATAATAAGAGATTGCTTCCTCTGAATCCCACAGGGTTAAATAACCAAATTATAGAGATAGGTCTAAACACATCCAGAGAACAGAGAAGAGAGAGAGAGAGAGAGAGAGAGAGAGAGAGAGAGAGAGAGAGAGAGAGAGAGATGAGAGAGAGATGAGAGAGAGAGAGAAGAGAGAGAGAGAGAAGAGTGAGATGAGAGAGAGAGACGAGAGAGAGATGAGAGAGAGAGAGAGAGAGAGAGAGAGAGAGAGAGAGAGAGAGAGAGAGAGAGAGAGAGAGAGAGAGAGAGAGAGAGAGAGAGAGAAATATTATGGGGGAAGTGGGCAGGCAATAAGATGAAAACAGTTGAGGTTGGCTGTGATTTGGATTGATTTGGGGGTCCTATGCTTCATTTGGTGATTGAAAGTGCTAAAGAAATTTACAAAGAGAATTCATGGAATACTGTGGACAGACAGAAATGACATATCCTGGTACCTATTTTAGTCTGATTCGACCTGGGATTTTGGTCTAGAGCAGTGTTTCCCAACCTTTTTTGTGCTTTGCCCACCTAAGCCTTTCTAAAATTCTTATGCCCCCCCCCCTTCCCCACCTAACATCTACATTATTTTTAATATTCAAAAATTGAAATGTTCACTAAACTTAACTTCAATGATAGGTTTTAGGAAGAAATCAATAGGAAATTATTGAGCAAACACAGTAAGAAAATTTTCAAAACATATAATGGAGAACTGAAATTCAAGTACAAAATAATGTTAATGAAAGATTTTTCTATATTATTTTAATTATTAGTAATTATTTATTATTTAAATTTAGTGAGATACTTGCGCTTGATGCTTGCTGCAAAGAGATTTTATGTCGGGTTCCAATTTAGTTAACTTCAGTCTCAAGTCTGCCCGATTTGTCTGCCCGTTTCCAGCCGATTTCTTCCATTTTCGAATTGCCCCCCTTAACAATCGAATTGCCCCCCTGTGGGGCGTGGGCCCCACGTTGGGAAACATTGGTCTAGAGTTTAACCCCGCCTCGATGAGCATCGTGCCAGCGGGCGAAAGTATATGGACTAGTGGAAGAATTTAACAGTGATTGCATCAGATGTAGGACCACTTCGACCCAGATATGGGTTTTGGTGACAGAAACAAACAAGAATAAAAGCTATTTGCATATCTTTGCAGGACGTAGCAGTCAACTCCAGCATTGTTTGGCTGTGTGTGATTCCTGGGTTAAGTTTACGTTTACGTTAAATGTTTTGCAATTACCTTCTGAACGACCGGAACTCATACTATTGCCCAGAGCTGTGTTTCCAATGCGATATGCGGGATTACGAACTGCATGCGTAACCACCTTCGCCACGGAGCCGGTGACAACTGTGCATCTGTGTTTCTCGGGCCCTTTGATGATTTATAACGTTGTTGTTGTGTTCACAAACCATGTATTTCAATTAGAACACTGGTATACTCCATCTTTCTTTCTTTCTTTCTTTCTTTCTTTCTTTCTTTCTTTCTTTCTTTCTTTCTTTCTTTCTTTCTTTC
>JACEFZ010004672.1:112500-119453 GCA_014155875.1 Cepaea nemoralis
AGCTGAAACTCTCAGGACTCAGGCTTGAGTTAGGAGTAGAACGGAGCACTTATGGGTTACACCCGTATGCCGTGATGTTGATCCGTCGACTAAACTAAAACTAAACATCCTTTACTGTTGTAAGTGCCAATGGATACCTGCCAATTAAATTCTCAAGCTAGCCTTCGCTGGAATGAGCAAAACCAGAAGGTCACGAATGTAAGCTAGGTAGGCATTTGACCTACTTCTTGGCAGATGCAAATCGTCCCACAAAAAATCGACTTGACGACCGGTGACCTGGCAAGATTCATCATTACGTGCCATACTGATAAGCGTGGGCGATCATGTTTCGCACGCGATCACCAGAGTCGTGGATCAACTCTGTTTTTTGTGTGTGCCTCGATTGTGCAATCTAGCTAAGCCATCTAGATAATAACTTCTCTGCCTTCCCTTTTTTTTTTTTATTCCTTTCAATTTCGCCAGTTGTCACCAAGTTCTCTAGTCTATTCCTTCTCATAACGTGTCCACAATATTGTGACCGTTTACGTCTAATTTCAGTAATCAGTTTATGGATTTCATCTGCTTCTTGTAGAAGTTGCTGATTGGTTTTTCTGTTTGTCCATGGTTTTCTTTGTATTTTTCTCAGAAACCACATTTCCACTGCCAATATATGTTGTTAACTTGTCAGCTTATTGTCCACGTTTCACAGCCATACAAAAGTACAGATCTATGTAGCATTTCAACATTCATTTTCTCGTTGCAATTGACATCTTTTTATTGGTGAGTATGCTTTCCATCTTGCAAAAGGCTAACTTCGCCATGGTGATTCTTATTCTAATCTCTTCAAGATACCTCCCATCAGATGGTATGACTGTTCCGTACATAGTTGAACCGATTCACTTGTTTAATAATATTTTTATTTACCCGTATATTACATTTTTATCTTCTTAGTTGCCGGCTTCGTGGCTTAGAGGTTATGACTTTTCTCCGTAATGTCGTATACTCTCGTCGGTAACGTGATGACGGTTAGAATCAGCAGTGGTTCGAATCGCATCGGTAACTTACGGGGTATGTGAGCCGGCCGCTCAGAAAGCAATGACAAACTACTGAGCGTAATCTTGCCAAGAAATCAACATACAGCTGAAAGATGCTGGTGTTGACAGCGATGTCCTGTAAAGGATATGCAAAGAAAAAAAAAAAAACTTCTTAGTTACGACCATGATCTGTGTCATGCGCATGATTGCAAGAAATCAAATATTTTTTTTTTAAACGGCAGCCATCATTACCACAAGCAATTATTCAAAATATAATTCCATAATTACTTTAATCATAGACCTTTTATACAATCATGAAAGCAATATGAAAAACGTAATATAAATGTCATCTAGGGGGAAACAATACAAGACAAAACGCTAGCTCGGAGCTGAACAGAATCTCAAACAAAGACAACAATAATGATTTCATGAAACAGTAAAACATAAATTTCAAAAAAATATTATTGTGTAAGCTTTGCAAAGACAATAGTAAAATGAAGATCTGTTAATTAATTTGGTAACATAAATTGAGATGTTTTTGTTTTGTTAGGCTGACATCTTGATATTATTTTCTGCTAAATATGACAGACAAGTGAATGTGGAGTGGAGTAACAGACAGATATGAACATTGTGGGAAAGACAATTGAATATGGAGAAGAGAAAGAGATATGAACATTGTGGAAAGACAACTGAATGTGGAGATGGGAATAGATATGAACATTGTGGGAAAGACAACTGTATATGGAGAGGAAGTAATAGACAGATATGAACATTGTGGGAAAGACAACTGTATATGGAGAGGAGTAATAGACAGATATGAACATTGTGGGAAAGACAACTGTATATGGAGAGGAGTAATAGATATGAACATTGTGGGAAAGACAACTGTATATGGAGAGGAGTAATAGAATATGAACATTGTGGGAAAGACAACTGTATATGGAGAGGAGTAATAGACAGATATGAACATTGTGGGAAAGACAACTGTATATGGAGAGGAGTAATAGACATATATGAACATTGTGGGAAATTCAACTGTATATGGAGAGGAGTAATAGACAGATATGAACATTGTGGGAAAGACAACTGTATATGGAGAGGAGTAATAGACAGATATGAACATTGTGGGAAAGACAACTGTATATGGAGAAGAGAAAGAGATAGGTTTGATCACTGAGGGAAAGACAAGGCAGGATATAAAAGGAATAACTGAGACTAGGAAGTCTTCTCATGAGATAGGTTCAGAACCCTTTCTTCATTAGGGATGAGAAGAAGAAGAAGAAGAAGAAGAAGAAGAAGAAGAAGAAGAAGAAGAAGAAGAAGAAGAAGAAGAAGAAGAAGAAGAAGAAGAAGAAGAAGAAGAAGAAGAAGAAGGAAGACGAAGAAAGAAGAAGGAAGACGAAGAAAGAAGAAGGAAGACGAAGAAAGAAGAAGGAAGAAGAAGAAGGAGGAAGAATGAAGAAGGAGGAGGAAGAAGAAGAAGACGAAGAAGAAGACACTACTTGCAATTTTTAGGTTTTACTGTTTATCAGATTGCTAGACATACGCCACTTTAATCGGTTATAATGTTAAATACCAGCATCTTGTTGTTGCTGTTATTCTTTTACATAAGCATCTTTATAAATACTTAGGTAGGTAGATATTTACGAACATCTGTTTGTCATAGACATCTGCTGCATCCACCAGGGACCTACAACCGAATCCAGCGTTGGTCGCATCTTGTTTACAGCCTGCCTTCTTAATAAAAGATCCCTGACGCCCCTGAAGAATGCATAGGAAAACTAATTAACCACGCACGACACGGCACAATTGAGTATTAGTCCATTGAGAGCGTCGTTACCAGAATGTGGGGTGCGTACCGGAGCCTCAATCAATTCAGATCTTGTTGTTTATCTCAAGGCTTTCTGGTCGTGTCACTGATACGACCATAGCATGCCATATTTAAATATGCATGTGTTTACTCCGTTTCCTAGGCACATATAAAATGTCGTATAGTGTGTCTGTGTTTCCTTGTTTATTTGGTCTTACAATAGTTCCGAAAGTATAAGAACGCGCGCTCTTAAATTTCTGATGCGCTGATTTGTGACGTAGGCTGTTCAACGCCTAAGTGACATTAAGCTGGATATGTTTTTTTTCCCGCGTTTCCATCCTGTTTCAGGATATTGCGGTCAACACCAGCATCTTTCAGCTGCATGTTGATTCCTAGGCTAGATTACGCTCATCAGCACGCCACGACTTTCTGAGCGACCGGCTGCATACTCTCATAAGTCACTGGCGTGACTCGAACCACTTCTAATTCTCGTCCGCTCTCGTCGACCACGAGAGTATTCGGGGTTAACGGAGAAAGCTGCTAACCCCTCGGCCAGGCAGCCGGCTATTAAGCTGGATATACATAGTTTAATTTAGTTTAGTCGATGAATCAACATCACGGCACACGGGTGCAACCCATAAGTGCTCTGTTCTCCTCCTAACTCAAACCTGAGTCTGGAGAAACTCAGCTCAATGCACGAACTCCGTAGCACCGGCAAGGATCCTGAAATACTTTAGGTAGATTTTTAACTCGAAATTTTGCCCGGGCAGCGCCGCTAGGCTACTCTTTTTCGAACTGGATATAAATAAACGACGTCTCGTTCAGAAAGGATTGGCAAACTTTAAAAGGTCCCTTTCACACGCACAGAGTGCACTGGGCATACCCGTATATTTTTAGACCAAACGGCGCTCTGCTCTGTGGGTGATGTGGTCGGTATAACACCCGGCTTCATTTACTTCCTACGATATTTCTTGGTGCCCGTTTTAGGCTGGATCGACATGAAAACCCAGCTTAATCTTTAAAAGATGAAACCGTCCCGACGCGGATCGAACCCCGAGACCACCGGTAGCACAGGCAGGCGTCTAGCCGCTACCACTATCGCGTAATGCCAAAATACAAAACGTATGATTGCCTAGTAAATCAACATGCGGTTGACCGGAACTCCATGCAAAAGTCATGCATAATTTTAACAGTAACTCTAGAGTAACTGTTATAACACGTGTCTTTGTTTTTCAGAGTTAGTAGCATATCCTATACAGGAGTAGCAGTCAACTCTAGCATTTTTTGGATGGATGCTTGTTGCTTGCTTGCTTGTGTTCGTTGGCTTGAGCTCCAACGCGAAGTCCTGTATGTCGGATGAAGGCATCCTGTTATCTAACATCAGTGTGATGTCATACAGGACCTGAGGTTTGCATGAGTATCCGTTGTCCCATGTCTGGCTTATTGGTGTGCAGACTGGTGGTTCCTCGCTGTACAGGCAGACACTCTCCGACTTCGGAGGAATTTGGATGCTTGTAATTCCTGGCAAGTTTTACGTTCAGTAGTTTGTCATTGCCGGTCTCCCTGGCCTAGGTGTTAAACGACTTTCTCCGTAATCCCGTTTATCCACGTAGGGTAACGCAGCGTGCGAGAATTGGAAGCGGTTCTCGCCGCGTTGGTAACTTACGGGATAAGTGAGCCGGCCGCTCAGAAAGCAATGGCAAACTACTGAGCGTAATCTTGCCAAGAAATCAACGGCAGCGGTAAAATGCTGGTGTTGACAGCGATGTCCTGTAAAGGATATGCGGGAAAAAAAGTTTGTCATTGCTTTATGAACGATAGAGACTCATACCATTGTACGAAAACCATCGCAAGGCATTCGTAACCCCATCGTGGTTTTTTTTTAGAGCAGGCACTAAAACAGATTGTTCATGCTACTGTGCTTGTTTTATTTTATCTATTTATGTGTTTTTGTTGTTGTTGTTGTTGTTGTTGTTGTTGTTGTTGTTGTTGGAATATGTTATTCGGGTGCTTTCTCATTTCGATCCTCGTCGTTGCTACGGAGTTGCTACACTGTGCTGAGGTTCTCCTCATGTGATGCATGAGTGAAGACTGGAGGACTCGTGGAGATATCCGTGTTCACTGGTAGTGACCGCTAACGAAAACCACAAGCAGTCTTTGCTCCGCCAGCTAGGAACCATGCTGATCCCTACCACATGTTAGCTCTCCACGGGGCAACCTTGAAACAAATGGGCCTGACTAACGGAGTAGAGACTGACCATTATCTCCGCTTTGATGAAGCCTGTCGTGTGCTACAAACTTTTCCTTGTGCGGGATAGCAAGAGAATCACAATAATTCCCCGTGGAGATGGTAGATTATTGGCTTCATGTCAGCGTGAGAGGCCACGAGTGTGGTCGGTTGTCTGCGGTGGCGACAACCAGTCATCATCAGTTCCCGATGCCATCGACTTGTCCATATGTGAATAAATCGATACGACGAGGTTCGAACATCACCACCAACATCAAGGATAACAACATCACTATAATTATTTCTACTACCATCACCACCAACACCAAGGATAACAACATCACTATAATTATTTCTACTACCATCATCAACAACACTAACACTAACAACCACACAACCAGCACTAACAGCGCCGTCACCAACAGCACCACCAACAACAACATCACTAGCAACAATAACAACACCACTACCAACAACTACAACAACAACTACCTACAACAACACCACTACCATCAACAACACCACTGCTAACAACACTACGACTACAAACACCTTCAACGGCAACACGTCAAAAACAAAGTCCACAGTCCAAGATGTAACCAGTGCCAATTGGTCGTGTCTGATTAATGGGACAGTTGATTGTCTCATCGTACTCAAAGATATCTGAACTACAACTGCCATGGCGTTCACCCGGCCTGGAATTAGGAACAGTGATATAATGTCTAAATGCATACTCTATCATTTCTTATTATTTTCAAAGCCTTCGTTACGAACTTCATTTCTGCGCTACAACTGCCTTTTATTCTTGGTTGTAGTTATTGATTATTCACATCCTCCAGTTAACGAGCATATAAGTCGAGAGGATAATAACCATCTTCGTATTCTTGATCATTACACTCTTTTATTTTAAAAGAACACACTGCACAGTTTAAGCTAACGATTCCTTTTTATTTTAATAAAAGTTTCCCTTGCTTAAAGTTTAAAGAAGTTTTTGGCCAAAAGAAAAGGTTTGTAAAGAGAAAGTTATATTACAGGTAGAAGTACATAGATGGAGACATTAACAGAATGAAGAAATCTAGCACCAAAACTATAGATAAGACAACATAGAAGAAAATTATATGAAAACAATAGAAAGTGATTTTTTTTATAGAATATATGCTTTGTTTTCGTTCGCTTTGAACTGATAGTCCACACAACGGCCATTTGTAGTTACTACTACTACTACTACTACTACTACTACTACTACTACTACTACTACTACTACTACTACTACTACTACTACTGCTGCTGCTGCTGCTGCTGCTACTACTACTACTGCTTCTACTACTACTACTACTACTACTACTACTACTACTACTACTACTACTACTTTTTTTTTTTTTTTTTTTTCGCTTTTCCATCCTGTTTCAGGATATTGCGGTCAACACCAGCATCTTTCAGCTGTATGTTGATTTCTAGGCTAGATTACGCTCATCAGCACGCCACGACTTTCTGAGCGACCGGCTCCATACTCTCATAAGTCACTTTTGCGATTCGAACCACTGCTAATTCTTGTCGCGTCACGTGACGAGAGTATTCGGGGTTAGCGGAGAAAGCTGCTAACCCCTCGGCCATGGAGCCGATTACTACTACTAGGAAGTGCACTGAACTGATTTTTGCTAGTGGATTAACTTCCCCTATTACCAGTGTCCCCCGCCAAATAACGAGCCCATTCCGAGACTTCTAAGGTAAATATATACTTATACATATTCAGTCGCATCGCTAGGAAAATAGAAAGCTAGAAATAAAACTTGTATTGGAAATGAGACGGGGGAGAATGGAACAAAACCAACACGTTTCCCCGATTTCCAGTAGATAATGCAGCACAACCGGATGAAATATGCACAAGTTAACCGCGACACGA